>NW_022046043.1:84979-99714 GCF_001654015.2 Drosophila navojoa | reverse complement strand
CTTGCTGGCAAATAACGGTGCTTGCCGAAAATTAAATTACAATACACACGAACACAATTAATAAGCTGCTTTTGTTCAATATAACATGAAATATAACGATCTGATACACGTATGCTTACTCATTTTAAAAGAAGTAAATAAAAATACAGCTATATAACACATTTTAACTATTTTCTCCAACACTTTCGCGGCAATAAACAGCACTGTCAAACTACTCAAATTGCACTGTTAAGTTTAGCAAATCTGTTGCTACGAATACTATCGATATGTTGCAATCGATATGTCAATGCTGTTAGCCTATCGAAGCCAGCTGTACAAACGAGGCGGAAAAACTCAAAAGAAACAGATAAAACAGAGAGTGACGCTTGCATTTTGCGCCACACAAAAAAGAAAGCAAAATTAAAATATTTATATTTTTAATTAGACTAAATTTTGGAAATAGTGAATCAAAAATCGCTGCCAATATGCCGCGCACCAAGATAACAAAGAACTCGAAACGGAACCGCGAGGCCGCCAATCGCGAGGAGAAGATACGCATATACGAATTAAAAATGGATTCCGTGCTAATGAGCATCGACGATCTGGAGCAGCGCTACAATGCAATGGTCGATACGCAGCTGCAGGCCGTCACCTTGCGCCTGCAATCGGAGTTGCGCGAAATGAAAATGGGCGACTTCCTGGAAATACTGCCCAACTTGGAGCACTTTGGCGACTTCAAGGCCAGCGATCAGACGCAGCATCTGGGCTCGCAGTCCATGTACAGCAATACAACAAATGGCGGCGACGTCGCCGGCGGCAGCAGCACCAACTGCGCAGCTGTAACTGCAGCGGCCAGCAGTCGCAATGACGAAGGTATTTATTTGTTGTTGTTTTAGTTTCAATGTTTTTCTCTTTGCTTTTTGGTGGCGCGGTCTCTAACCTCTGCTTTAATCTTCTACTAATTCTAACATTTTTGTCATCATTTACACACACAAACTTGCACATCCGCGCACACACATACAACCACATCCACATCTTCGTCGCATTTGCTGGTGCACACTCTATTTAGGCTACCTTACAGAGGACAGCAGCCTGGGCGGCGCCGTCAGCTGCAGCAGCGCCAGCACCCTGTCCGCATACACGGGCTCCATGCTGCGTTCGGCCAAGGCCATGCGCACACCCGGACCGCTGCACTCGGCGCGTGCGCGCCGCGAACGTCGCAGTCGCTCGGCCTGCGGCAGCGTCATACCCAAGGTGCTGGGCAATACAAGCACAGCCATTGCCGCCGGCAGCAGCAACAGCATCATCGTCCCGAATGGCCATCGCAATTCGCGCAGCAAGATGCGCACTCCAATGGCCACACGACCAAAGGCCATCAGTGCCGATCGTACGCCGCGCATGCTGAAGAAGCGCAACACATCGCCCAGCACGCCGCCAATGGCCTTCCTGCGCTGGCCCAAGCCCGGCGAGGTGGCGCTCTCCAAATACGGCAGTCCCATTGTGGCTCAGGTGTAAGTAATGTCGTCTCCACCCTCTTGTATGTCTGCGTAGTCCACTAACTAAATTCCAATTCCCTTTTCTTACAGCATGCCCGATAAATTTGCGAATGTGAATATACCCATACGCAATGGCGTATTATCGCTGCGGCCCAAGAAACTGGCCGAGGTGAAAGCAGAGCTGCTGGAGAATCTGGATGAGGACACTCTAAATCAGATCCGCACATTGCACGAAAGCTTGCAATTGATTGTGAATACGGCCAACAAGGCTGCCCTCAAATAACCCATGCAGCTCGTCGTCATCTTAAATCAATCCAAAACTACATATAGATATATGTTCGCTATCCATATACAATACGTATTTTATGTTCGTTTAGTTTGTTAAGTTCAGTTTCCCATATTTCAATTGTTTTTAAAGTGTATTTATAAATTAAGTTGTCTCAAGTTAATAAAATTTTCAATGCTCGAACGCAGCAGGCGCAGAATCCTCAACTAAACTAAACTAAAACTGAAATCGAGAACGGGGGATTTTCCGATCATTTATTTCTATTCGTCTCGAGATGACACGCACTAAAGTAGCCAAACGCAATCGCCAGCAGCTGCGCGAAGAGGCGGAACGCGAGGATCAGCTGCGAATGGCGCAAATGAAGCTCGACTCGGCGCTGGAGAAGATCGATGAGCTAGGCAAGCGCACCATGCAGCAGGTGCACAATCAGCTGCAGCTCATCGTGGCGCGCACACATGACCACGTGCTCCACATGAAGTGGAGCGACTTTCTGCACCTAAATCTTCAGCACTTTGAGGACTATCGTCTGGGTGAGTAGCTGCCGTTGGCTCGAATCATGTACAGCTCTTTTATGCCCTGAACCCCCATCGACAAGTGGACATGTAACGGACAGAAGGATAAAGTATATACATACATTTTTGATCAGGCTAACTACCCGAGTCGATTTAGCGTCGATCTTAGCACCTATAAAAGCTAAAGACTTGAAAAGGTTAGGTCTTTCCCCTTTTTTGTTCGCGATTCAAATCAACACATAATACATCTATACGACTATCCCCTACTCAGGCACTCATAGAGTATTCTGACTTGTTTCAACATTCTTTTCTCCTTGCAGCCGCTCCACCCAAAACGCGCAGCCAGTCGACCGCACGCAGCAGCCGTCTGCGCACACCGCAGCCTCAGATGCCACCGTTGACACGGCTCCAGGTGCAGTCCGTGGATCGGGCTGTGCCGCAGCGTGCTGATCTGCCAAGTATGGCGCTCCTGCGCTGGCCCAAGCCCGGCGAGCTGGCGCTCTCCACCGGCGGCAGTCCGCTCGCCGTGCAAACGTGAGACTTGAACTTATCTAATACTAATATCATCAATCACTTCACTCACCCTCTTCCTGCCGTCCGTTCGCAGTTTTCCCGAGCGCTGTGCCAATGTCCAAATACCCACCAAGGCGGGCGTGCTCAAGCTGAAGCCGCAGAAGCTCTCGGAGGTGAAGCGCGAGGTGCTCAAGCAGCTGGACTCGGCTACTCTGAACCAGATCAAAACTCTCAACTCCAATCTGCACATGATTGTGGACATGGCCAACAAGCTGGGCAAATTCTAAGCGCAACTCCAATTCTTGTTCTTCATCTTATTTCGTTAATATTTTATTTAGTCTTTTTCATTTTCTCATTTTCAATGTTGTTTTTGTTTTTGTTTTTGTTTTCAAACATTAAGTGTACGTGTGTTGATGTTGCCTGTGTTGCTGTTGTTGTTGTTGTTGTTGTTGCAATTTCATTGTATATTTAATTTATAATTAATAAATTTAAGTATTCATAGATTTGTAAGTACAAACATAAACGTAGCGCACATAATATTAATTCTTAGTATTTTCTTTTTCTTTTTGTTTTTTTTTTTTTTTTCATGTAAATTCATTTTGTTTGAATTTTGTAAATTCCAAAAATCTCCATTTACACATGTACAATTATTAATTAATTAATTACTTAAAAAATTAATGCCATTAAGCTTAGTTGTTTTTTTTTTTTTTTTTTCATTTTGCATAACAAATATTTTCTGAAAATTGTTTTTATAATTCTTTTTCGCTTGTGAAACTTTCTCTTTTTATATAATATGCAACTGCCTGTGGGTGTGTGTGAGTGTGTGTATTTGTTTAGTACATAGAAATACAATACATAGCAAAAAGGTACATAGACTTATATAAAATATGTCTGAATTATTTATTACGTAATAGTTTTTGTTTTTCGTTTGAATAGAGTGTGTAAGAGGGAAAAAGACAACATATAAACAGTGACAGTGACAGTGACAGTGACAGTGACAGTGAACGAACAGTGACAAGTGACAATAACACAAATATAACATTTAACATCTATGTGGCTTGCATTTGGTATTTAACTGTATCATTTATTTCATTTATTTATTGATTCTTCTCCTATTGTTTGTATTTCATAGACAATTGCTTATACAGTGAAAGAAAGAAACGTTTAATATAAATCAACATAGGCAAAGAGAATATACAGAATATATAATAATACACATAAATACATATGTATGTCAATGTGCCTAACAGGTTAATACTTAGTATATACTAGATGCATATGTAGATGATTTGAACTGAAGTTTGCTCGAAATTAAAACTGATCTCATTCCCATGTACGTGTATATACTACATATATATATAGTTGTATATACCTTATCGAATGCCTACCAAAAACTAACCTAACGTAAATCAGTTAACTTGATCTCCAACTAATCCTAAAGCCAAACTCTCGACACTTACCCTCGAATCTGGTTACCTGTTCGAACTACTTGCTCCTCTTCTTTTCGTTTTTGCATTCAGTTTTGTTTCCGTTATCTTTTGTTTTCTTTCTTTAAACACAGCCAATCAACAATAGATCCTCCCAGCTTGTCCGATACAAAATCTATATACATATAAATATGTATGTATGTATAGCAGCAGAAATAATAAATGTTAAATGTTCATAATTCAATTGTAGGTGTGTTGCTCTCTAATCTTTGCCTTGCCTAAGTATTCCAGAGTGTGTGTGTGTGTGTGTGGGAGAGAGAGTGATTATAATGTGTATAAATATCTAATCTTCTATTTGAAAGTATTTGTGGTTATTCATGAATTTCTTGTTCTTCTTGTTTATACAAAATTGTGCTATAATTTGTTTGTTTTTCTTTCACTATTTTTCCATTTGTTAATAACTATTTAGGCTGCTGTTTTAGAATTTGTTATAACGTTTTTTAAATGCTAATGTTTATTCATATATATATATATAATTTTGTTTGCTTTGTATTAGTTGTTTTTGGGCACTACTTATTACGGTTCAGGGCTTCATTTTGTAATTATAATAAATAGTTTTTTTTTTTTTTTTTTTTGTATTTTATATATATATATATATTTGTTTAACAATTTGTGGTTGTTTGTTGTAGGCTGATGCACGGGTACAGGGCGTTGCATTTTGTATTTGTTGTTATTTAATAATTTATTTCATTTTTATTTGGTACAAATTTATGGTACTAGGTTGCAAAAAGAGAGAATAAAACTATATACAGATCTAAAAGGAAAATATATCATTAATAAACCAAATGGAATTGTTAAAAAGTTGAATTTCGTATGTACAACAATTTTCATTACTTTAACTTATATAAGTGCTTGTAACTTATTTCTATATATATATATTTATGTATATTTTTATATATATAGTTATGTATAAAAATGGAATTTGTGAAATTTAATTTTTTTTACTGTATAATTCGTAGCTAGCTTTATGTGTATTATTTTTATGAAATCAATTTTTATTATGCAAATGGAATTATTTTTCTTTTTGTAAATATTTGTTTGTTCAATATATATATAATTTATTATATATATATATGTTTGGTTTATGTATAACTATTTCAGTAATTTCGTATATATATATAATTTGGTATGCTTATAAATTAATTAATTTCATTAAATGCTTAAATTCATTAATGCACTTTATATGTACTTTTTGTGTGTGTATGTGTGTGAAATTTGCTATAATCGTTTGCCAAGTTGCTTATATATATAAATATATATGTATATGTAAATATATACGTATGCAATTAAACCTAACTTGCATTATTCAAACCTATACTTAAATGCAGTATACTTGTGTATATATATTATATATATATATATATGTATATATGAATCTTTTTTCTTGTTTATCTGTTTGAGGTCTTATTCGAGCACAAATCATAACTTCGATGACAACCAGGGACCTACAGCTATCAATAATCTGTTTATATCATCCCTTTGAGGTCTTATTCGAGTGTAGATCAAAACTTAGATGACAGCCAAAGGCCTTCATTTATTAATAACTTATTTATAATACCCTTGCGAGCATTATTAGATAATCTGCCCATTCAATTAGACACCAAAACATTCATTAATAGTGATGTTCGATAGAATTTAGTGGGTGAAATTGTTTAAGACATAGACATGGAATAAAATACTTAATTTAATTGAATCAAATAACTGCAAGGATATATATTCACACAAATATGTATGTATAGCACTTGCTATACTTCCACTTCCACTTTAATTTAATTGCATTAGATGTAGCCTCTTAAAATAACTGAAATTCAACTAATTATTCACGTAACTTAAATTACCCCAATGTATTTGTATGTGAAATTTGAAATATATATGTATGTATATATTATATATAATATATGTACAAATAATTGTATTAACATTAATTTCATTATACTTGATTTTCATTAATTTATGTATAAATTTGTATGTTTATTATAGGTTTTCCATTTTTGAACTTAACGAGAGGTATTTCTATTTTCCCAAGTGTTTAATATCGCCATTTGTTTACGCACATTTACATTATTTTTAATTTTTGTTAATTTCATTTTGTATTACTTATCGTTGTTGTTGTTGGTGTAGTTGTTTTCTCAGCATCATAATTTGTTAAGTGAACAAAAAATAATAATGATAAAAGAAATATATATAAATAAATGCACACTTTCCCATTTTTGTTTGTTTTTTATTTTTATATATTGTATATAAATTTTTATTTAGGATCTGTTTGCATTTTAAACATGTTTAATAAAATTAAAAAAACTATATTTAATATATATATATGTATAATAATATTTATATGTATAATTTTGTATAGCTTTTGTTTTGTTTGTTTTTTTTTTCGTGTTTTAAAATAATGTTTATAACGATTGAACCCAACTACAGTTTTACAGAATTACAAAAAATCAAAAATCAATAAACATAATAATAATAATTATACAATAAAAATTTGAGAAACTAAACAACGTTCTCTCGCAATAAAGTTGAAGAAATTGTGATATGCTACATAATATGTAAAGATGATAATATATATATATATAATAATTAAAAAATATTGTGTATGTTATCGTTAAAACGTTCGTTACAAATTAGTTTAAACAAAAACCTGTAAAATAGCCTTCACATTGAATCGCCACGTCGACTTTTGTGCAGTGCGCGCGCGCTTTTCTAACTGCTCGTTAAAAGCATACAAATTAATTAATTAATTCACTAAATTATCAATTACAATTTCGTAAATAATATATGTATATATATATTAGATATATGTAAAGTATATGTATAAAAAAGTGAAAAATATATTTACAATTACACAATTAGAGTGCAGCTCAAAATTAAATAGCATAACAAATATAGATATAACTAAATGTTGTTAAAAAATTGAATTGAATATGCCAAATAATTGTCGTTGATGTTCAGATTGAAATGAAATCGGGCGTATGCACATATATAAATATACATATATGTATATAAAGTATAGAAAACATTTGGAAATAGAATCGAACAAAAATCGTATAGAATGTTGTCTGGCTGGGACAGGTTCTATAGCAACAAATATTACCAACATTAGTATACGTAAAGATTTAACAAATTATCACACTGAAAAAAATCCAACACTAATTTTAATTGTATAAGTATACCCATATATATTACTATATATATATGTATATGTATACATCTGTATAAATGTGTGTGCTATATGCTTAAATAGTTCGTTCAAATTGTATACGTTTTATCATTGTTTGTTTGTTTGTTTGTTAGTCATTTAAGTTAATCGTAACACTAATGCCGTTATAATTTAAAGCCGATCTCGCTTGTTTGTATAAATATATATACATATACATATACACATACATATACATACATGTATATATTTGTATAATTACATCTTTAGTGTTATACTTATATCCATAATAAACAACAGCTTGAAACGTTGCGTGCATGTACACGTATATATATGTATATATACATATGTATACATATATAGTATATATAATTTTTTGTTTTTTTTTTTTGTATGTATAGCATCTTAGCCTACGCTTTATGTTTTAACGTAATAAATATGTTCTTTTTTTTCTCTTGTATAATTTTTAGCAGCTTTTCAAAATATTTAACTATAGCTTGTTATTTTATACATAATTTGTTGTTGTTATTTTTCCTTTACGAGGTTCTCATTTTTTTTGTTTTTTTTTTTTTGTTTTTTGTTATGCATTACAATTAATATTTGCTAGTGTTAATAATAAATATACATTTAATATATTTTAACGTTTTGGCTTATCGTATAGTGCAGCTAATATAATTTAAATTTAACATTTACACATTCCTAGACGTTCGTTCGCTGTTGCTTAAACTTTGTTGCAAGCCTTGTGAAATGCTGCGATTTCCTTTTAATTTAATTTAATTTAATTTAAATTTAATTTATTTAGTTTTCTTCTCTTTGAAAGGAAAAACGTTCTGAGAGCCTTAAATGCGTTTGAAGAACATAAATTGTTGCCGTTGTTGTGGTTATTATTTAGAAGTTGTTGTTGTTGTTGTTGTTCTTGAGTCCTTGAATTGTGGTTTAGGTGCCTTAGGGTCACCTCGATGCGCTGCTTGTGAAGAAGTCCGCTGTGAGCATTTTAAAAGAGAAACTCAATTGAGATTTGGAACTTGATCAAATCTATTTATATTCTCTACTTACGCGTCTCGAAGCTAAAGCCTAGCGTTGGGTCTGGCGGCGTATTGAGCATTGGATTACCGCTGTTGCCGCTGCCTGTGGGCGTGGCATTGCCCATGGAATTTGTACTATTACCGCTACCGCCGCCACCTCCGATCATTGGTCCCTGCTGCAACGGACTCTGCGGCGTCTGACCTCGCTGTGCCACGCCCGCACCGCCTACGCCAACGCCAACGCCCACGCCGCCACCTGTCGCAGCCGCCGCCGCTTGATGAGCGCGCACACTGACAACGGCGCGCAGCTCCTGCTTGACAAAGTCCGAGTTGACATTTCCACCAGTCACGCCTCCACCGACGCCGCCGCCCCCATTGCCAGCTGCAAGAATTGAAGAAATTTATAGAATTAGACTAGATAATCGTAGGCCAGACCAATGCACATATTTTGCACCCACAACAAAAAAGGTTTTTAGTCACAATTATTGTTGAACTTAACTAGACATGGAACATAAATAAATACACAACAGACAACAGAATACAACATATACATAAATATATATAGATATATATAGAACAAAAATGTTATACATAAAATATAAATAGTAAATATAAAATCATATCAAATAATATGCAACACTTGAGTATGGAGACTGGTTCTGTTCAGGGGTTGGGGCTGGGATTAGGGTTGCAAATGGGGGTTGCACAGATATATATAGTATATATACACTATGCTATATATGTACTATGCCGCAGGGGTTTCTTAATTATAATTAAACGTAACATTTATAATATTTATCAGCTATTCAGTTGGACTTAGTTTTGCTTATATATTTTTATTATATTATGCATGTTTTTATAACATCAAATTGTATATTGCTTTTAATTGAATTTGATTATTTTTTGTTCATTAATTTAAAAAAAAAATAAATAAATTTGTCGAGACTTTTAGCCTAAAGCTGTAAATAATTTAAGAACTACTAATTCATTATTTTATTTTTATTCAATTGAAATTATTTATTTTGAATAATTTCTTGATTATTATTATTATTTTTTTACTCAATGTAAATTACAAATTAATGGTTTGCAGCTTCCTATATATTTGTATTCTGAATGGTTTGTCTAATTTAATATTATTATTATTGTTTTTTTTTTTTTTTTTTTTTTTTGTGTTAACAAATATATAGTATGTATTTCATTTAATTTAAATTTAAAAAATTTTGTAATTTTGTGTTCATTATAAAATAAAATAAAATAAATTTGTCCAGACTTGTAGCTTAAAACTGTAAATGATTTAATAGCTACTAATTCATTATTTTATTTTATTTTATTTAAATTATTTATCTTAAATAATTTACGATTTTTTTTATTTTTTTTGCTGTCCAACTGAATCTTCTGCATAAATATATTTGTATATAATAAATAAAAACATTTATAAATACTAAACATAAACAATTTATATATAACCATATATAAATAAATTCTTTGCCCATTTATCTCATATATTTTCGACTTGGTTTTTGGATTTTTCTGGCTATGTAAGAGTCTAAAGTCTTTACACGGAGGGTTAATACAGTGGGGTGCAGCGCCTAATGACTACCCGTTACATATATATATACAGATCTATGCCTAGGTTATATACAAAGATCATTTAGATATACTTATGTGTGTGGCACAGTTATACAAATACACGTAAATGTGGTTAGGCAAGAGATGTTGTGTTCGAGGAGGCCCAAGGATGTTTTGATTTTTTTTTTAGTCTTTTCTTTTTATGTACATAAATGTGTGTATAAGAGTGTAGTGTGTGAGTGTGTATGTGTGTGTGTGTGAGCGAGTGCTTTGGGCTTCGCTTATTTATATACACAATGATTAGCTCGAATTTCGTATTATATATACAATATAGATATTGTTCATATGTATGCATGACATGTGATTACAGCGAGCGAGCGAGCAGAGCGAGATTTATATATATATATTGATATAGTGTGTGTGTGTGAGATATAGAGGAGAGAGATTGAAAGAGAGAGAGAGAGAGTTCAGGTGTGAGCACACGGCTTACCGGTCTGCGCTCGACCATAGAAATCATTCGCCTGCTGCGCCTGACCGTACGCAGCGAGTGCTGCATAACCACCGCCGCCAACGCCACCGACACCGCCGCCGCCGCCGCCGCCACCCAGCCCAATGATGCCGTTGCCACCGCCACTGCCCATTCCGCCCACGCCCATCATGGCCGGATGGGGGGACATGTTCAGTCCGTTCATCAGTTGTTGTTGTTGCTGCTGGTGTTGGTGTTGTTGCTGTTGTTGCTGTTGTTGTTGACTGGCGGCGGCAGCCCCATTATCATTGTGGTTGTTGTGGTTGCTGTTGTTGTTGCCACTGTTGTTGTTGTTGTTGTTGTGGTTGTTGCCTGGCGACAAACCGAAACGCGTTGAGCCTGTTTCGGTTAAGCGTTTGATTTGTTTGGCTTTGGTTAAAAACTAGTCAAATATTAACAATGTCTGTGTGTGTGTGTGTGTGTGAAACGGTGTGGGTATGCGTGTGTGTGTGTGTATTTGTGGTGTGAAGCTCTTTATGTATTGATATTTAGTACAGTAATTAGGGCAAGCGGCATTTTGTGAACTGGTTCACGCTGCATTGTGTTCTAAATTGTGATTTGGACGCCTCCTAAGGTTACAACTTCGTTGAGCTGGAACTAGTTACGCTTTTCATGAACAACTAGTTCATATAAATTATTAATTATCTTGTCATTGTAAAAGCGTTTTTATTTGTGTGCATTTTTGGTACCAGTTATTAACTTAGGGTATGTGAACTAGTTCATTTTTTAAAATACATTATTTATAGTCACTTGAACTAGTTTCGTTCAAGTAAATATATATTTATCCATGTCTAAAACTAGTTCCAACATCAAATAAATAATTTTTTTTAAATAATAAGTTCTGAACTAGTTTATATGTGAGACTAGTTCCAGTTGAACGCATTCTTATGTTTTGAAATAATTCACTAATAAATTAAGTTAGTTAAACTTGTATTGAACTAGTTCCGACAGAGAACTAGAGTTGTATTTCTGGAACCTTTGACATTAAATTGTTTTGCCTAGAAGAAATGAACTAATTGCCATGACTAGTTCCGCCTACAGCTGGAATTTACTAAATTTTCAGGGGCACACGGTAGAGAGATCAACTAAGACTACACCTAAACGTCTTGCAGACACGCCTCATCTGCCGCGCAGACTCTGCCACGGGAAACGCTCCGCTCAGGACGTGCTTTACTCACCTGGCAAATGCTGTGTGGCCTGCGGCACGCTCGCCTGCCGCTGGAGGCGTTGCAGCTGCTGTTGCTGGAACGCATTGACCGCCGCATTGTTACCGTAGGGCGATTGCGGGCCGCCGCCAAAGCTTAGACCCACGCCCGGTCCGCTGCTGCCGTCGGGTGTGCTTCCGCCGCCGCCAGCCTGAGCCTGAAAGGAGTTCTGCCGCTGCAGTGCCGCCGCCGCCGCCACAGCTGCAGCGTTGCTGCCAACGGGTCCGACGGCGCCGGGCGAGTTGAGGCCGCGTCGCTGCTGGTTCTGCTGCTGCTGCTGTTGCTGCTGCTGCTGCTGCTGATACTGACGCGCAGGATAGTTGCTCTGGATATCACGAAAGGACATTAGCGGCGCTTCATTGGGCAGTGCGAATTCTTTGCTACTCACCTGCAGCTGCGCAATGAGCAGGGGATTATTGTGCTGCTGCAGTGAGCGTCCAGCATTGCCGGCTGGCAGCGGCCCACCCGGGCCCCCGACAGCACCACCGCCAGCACCGCCCGGTCCCGGATTGCCGCCAGCCGAGGGCCACTGCTGCGGACTGTTCTGCATGCCAGGCGACTGCAGGCCGGAGCCGCTGCCAAACGGCGTATTAGAACGTCCACCATCACCAGCCTGCTGCTGCTGCTGCTGTTGCTGTTGCAGGTAGGCCAACTGTTGCTGCTGCTGCGTCGTCTGCTGCTGCTGTGGCGACAATCGCTGCGCGTTTTGAGCAAACTGCGCCGCATAGACTGCAAAGGCAAAGAAATAAATTAGTCAGCATTGATCTCAATTGATTCTCCCTCATCTCGATTCTTCAAACCTTGATTTGGCTGCGGACTGTAGGGCGCACTGCGTCCTGGACTGAGTTGTTGCTGCATTAGAGTCTGCGCAAAGTTCGGACTCAGCTGAGCATCCGCTGGCAGATTGGTCCTCGAGAGCGACACATTCGGGGCCACAGTAGTGTTGAGCAATGAGCCAATGTTGTTGATGCCCGCATTGATGCCAGCTGCAAAGGAAGAAGAAGAAGAAGAGATATGGTTGATGATCAATATTCATATTGGAATTGAATTTTATATTATATATTTCGGTCCACTCACTGGCATTTTCGGGCACCAGCAGCTGTTGGTTCTGCTGCTGCTGCAACAGTCGCTCCTTTTGCTGCTGCTGGCGCATGTTGCGCATCTGCTGAGTGGGCAGCACCACACTGCCCCCGGGCGTGGCCACTGCATTCATGGGCCCGCGACCCCGCACCGAGTACATGGGCGGCGGACGCTGAAAGCCCTGATTGCGCATTGTCTCCAGCATCTGTTGCTGGCGCATCAAATGCTGCTGTTGCTGTTGCTGGGACTGCTGCTGTGGCTGATGTTGCTGCTGCTGTTGCTGCTGCTGCTGCTGTTGATGCAGCACCAACATGCTGGGATAGGCAGGCGGTTGCAAATGCTGCTGACGTTGCTGTTGCTGCTGCTGCTGTTGCTGCTGCTGTTGTTGTTGTTGCTGCAAATGCTGCTGTTGCTGCTGCGACATGAGCAAATGCTTGTTCATCACACCAAAGTTGGCTATTTCCACATCGAGCATCAGCGACTTTTGTATGTCGCTGATGGCCGAAGCCTCTGAGGGAGCCGCGGGCACAATGGGCCTATCATCCATATCGTCCATGGCGTCCATAACGCTGTCCAGCAGCTTGGACAGCTCCGGATCGGGTATTGAGGTAGTTGCTGTGGTCGCCAGCTGCTGCTGCTGCTGCTGCTGCAGTTGCTGCTGCTGTTGTTGCTGTTGTTGCTGCTGCTGTTGCTGGTATGCCAGCTGCTGCTGCTGCTGCTGGCTGAGGTAGACATCGTTTTGCTGTGGTGTTGACTGTTGCTGCTGATGTTGCAGGTGGTGTTGTTGCTGCTGTTGCTGCTGCTGCTGATGTTGCTGTTGCTGCTGCTGCTTACGCACACGACTATTAGCCGCTGCTGCCTTAGGACCCGCACTGCCAGCACTTATCAAGTTGCCCGGCGCAGCGAGTGAGCTGCTCACATTGTTCACCGTGGAGCTAGTGATGTCCGGCAACGTTTTCACCAACGGCTGCTCCGGATTCGGTGCCTTGGGCAACTTTGGCGGATTCTGCAGCAGTTTCGCGAGCATTTTGTTTTGGCTGCACAGCTTGCTGGGCTTGTCCTCGGAACGCTTGGCCGAGATGTCGTCGTCGGGCTCGTTCAGCGAACGCTTGCGGCTCATCGCCGGATCACTTTGGATTTTGAGCATGCGCTTGAGATCCTCGCTGCTCATATTGCCGCCACCGCCGGAGCCGCTGCCGCCGAGCATGCCATGCCCGCTGCCATGGCTGCCGCCATCGTCCTTCTGCAGCTGCCGCATCAGTTCGCTTTGCCGCGCATTGTTCAGCAGGCCGGAGCCACCGGAACCACCCGTGCCACTGCTGCCATCATCCTCCTCGCTCTTCTCGTTCAACAGCTGCAACCAGAGACGCCAATTAGTCATATTATAAATTCGGAAATCTGTAATCTGTTCAGCACTCACCTTAAGCAGCATCGGGTTCTGTGAGTTGCCCGCCTTCTGCAGCAACGAGGCGTTCGGGCCAACACGACCCATCGAGCCAAACAAGCCCAGCTGACTCCCCTGGCCACCCATTTTGTAGCTGCCCGCCGGACCACCAATTGGACCCAGATTTAGCTTATCATCCTCGCCGCACTCCTGCTTAAAGTACTGCAAGATGAACCATAGTTATAATATAGATATAGTAGACATAGAATGATATGGAAGCTAGCTCAATGAGCTGCTGATTTATATAGACTGATTACGTATGTAAGTATTCGTATGTTTCTATTCAAAAAACTAGTTTGAAGTGAATTGACTCATTGAACGGTAGCAGTTGTTCAGTTATTTGGAACTAGGAATTTTTCATGGCAAATGATTCAATATCTAAACTTATTTTAAACTAGTTGATTAGCTATATTTATAGTTTCATATAAATCAACAGTTCATATATTAAACGGGACT
>NW_022046043.1:64052-74625 GCF_001654015.2 Drosophila navojoa | reverse complement strand
AGTTTGCATTAAAAAATAGTCATGGAACTATAAGGTTTCGGACGAATGCACAAGATACCGAAATATATCCAAAAATACAAGAAAAATACTAAAAGTCAAGCCTTTGACTTTGGTAGTTCATGTGTATAGAACATAGTTTCATCTTCTCTCCTCTTCATATCATTTCATAATATTCAATATTTATATAAAACATATGCTTTCAAGTAATCGTTTATAAACACCTCGCTTCTATATACATTATAAAAATAAAAATTCTTCATACATTATAGAACCTCTAAGATTTTTGCTAATACACTAACCAAATATTTAACTAAATAAACAAATTTTACGCACATATATCGATCTTTGCATACATGTATATATATATATATAATAATAACTACAGGTGTTTCCCCTTCTGTGTTTCTTTCAATTTGCTTTGTCATCGTGGTTGCCAAATGTTTTGTGAAACGAAAGTTAAATTCAGGTTAAGTAAATTTGAAATGAGAAATCGAGCGAATTTCTGAGCGATTCTTCTTGGACAAATCGGCGACTGGCTATGGCTATAAATATAACGATTGGCCCTCAATGGCCAACGAATTGATAAGTTGTGAAATTAGCGCTATGAGCAATGCGATAATAAAGAAATATATAGATATATATACGCATTTCTATATATATGTATATACATATATGTATTTATGGCCTGGCAGAGTCCAAACAATGATAAGCACAACAACAACAACCACAACAACAACTACAACAAGAGTCAACTGCAACTGCAACTGCATCAATTGTAATTTAATTAATTAACGCTGCGCTTTATATGCGCTAGCTTCTTTAATTAAGCGCGTCAATCATACGCTCCGTGCGCCATGCCCAAATAGAATGCCCCATCTTCGTTATGATTATCACCTTCGTCATCATCATCATCTTCATCTTCATCATCTGCTAGCTGGCACATTAATGTGTCACCCTGTCAGGCCAGAGCCACAACAGCAACAAATAAAAATAAAATAAGTCAGCCACAGAAAGAATCTGCACAATTATTGCGCCTGTCAAGGGAAACCATTTGGGTAGGCCAAGCAAACGGGCGGACAGACGGACGGACGGATGGAGGACGGTTGGAGGGACAGCAACTGGGGGGCGGCGAGGCGCAGCAGCGCTGCTTGTACGTCACTCATTTTCGCGCTCATTGCATAGGGCAGCCATTCACAGTTTTTCTTTTTTTTTTGCTCTCCCTCTTTTCTGCTGCTTTTTTATTCCTTTTTTTTTTTGGCCAACTGCCCGTCACCTCTGCCTTTGGTCGCAGTTCCGCCTGTTCCCTGGACAGCGCTCGGCGCTCGAATCAACTTTTTTTTAGTAACTTCTGTGCATACTTCGTGTTGCCTTCCCAAGTTGGGTAAATTAAGTTATTGGATAGTTTTTACATGCTATATACGCAATTTATAAAGCGCTTTGGATTGTGCATAGATAAATTAAAATTTTTATTTCAGCTATATTCTGCTTAATATTTTTGGCATATTTTTTAGATTGACTGTTCGAAAAATCTTATTATTACAATTTTTTTGAATATATTTTTAAGTCATAAACATAATAAAATATAAAAATATTTATACATACAAATATGTGTATTCTGTGTGTATATTTATTTTAACCTTCTCTCAATTTAAGTAAAAAAATAACACTAGATTTTTTTTTTTTACAAATTAATCATTTAATCATTTAAGCAATGAATTTTTTTTTTATATTTTTGTTATTTTGTAATTTATTTTATATTCATTTTATTATTGTATTTTTTTTTTTTTTTATTTATATAGTTATATCAATATTTTTAAATACTGTAGCTTAATTTTAAATATTTCTTATTTATATTTTATTTATATATCATCTATATTTTATTTTCATTTATTAAATATTTAATTCCTATACGCTCTTTATATATATTTTGCCTATATTTTATCTATATTCTAGCTTGCCATTTTACAGGGTATCTCTGTTTACATCATATTCAATTAACAGGTTTAAGCCGCTGCAGCAATTCTGCTCGACTTTATGCTGATTACATCGCTAACTCGTGGCGTTCAGTGTCTGTAATTATTTTTGCTTGCACTCGCAGTCGCAATCTCTTTGGGGCTCCAGCAGAGGCCTTTATTATGCATATAATGTAATTAAAAAATAAAAAACAAAAAAGTCAAAAACTCGGTCGCTGGACACTAGTCACCAGCCACCACTAGCCACTAGCCGTCTCTAGTTGCCGGGTGGTCCCAGGTAAGCTATAGATACATACATACATATATACATTAAATATAAAAGGGGAGCTGTAGATTTCTTAATGCTTCGCTGCATTGGAGTTGACTTTCAAGAGTGCAATTAGAGATCAAGTTGAAGTGAGTGCCGTGGCACTTGGCAGTCTCTTGTCAACTGCGAATGCCTCCAACTGTGGGTGGAGAAACTGTAAGTGATATTACAAGAAATGTCACATAGTTGTGACTTTATTAAGTGAGTCGAACTGATAAAGTTACATTGAGAAGCCAAATAAAATATTCTCTGAGTTTTCTCTGTACTGCAAGATGAGATACCGGAAATATCTTATATATAGAAAACTTTCATAATAGAAAACTCAATATGATTTTAAAATTCCATAAGAATTCATGGAATACGGAAATATTATCAATATGAAACTTTAAACTTTCTCTCTCTCTCTCTATCTCGCTCTCTGTCTATCTTCTAGACTGCTAAACTTGTTGACTTTAATGAGCTTTCATCATATTCAAGCTCAAAGCTTTAAAGTCTTACAGGCTTACATATTTAACGAGCTTTCAATGCTCACACAAACCAAATCAAAAACTTACTCAATTTTAAGATAATATTGAAAACAATTTGCTTTAGATACTTATAATATTTGCTCAAAATAAGCTAATGAGCTTTCAAAGCTATGCTTAGGTTATCGTAATAATTCCCAAACTTTAAGTTTTCGCTACTTTTGAGCCCTATGGATTTTGTATAAATTTGTTGAAATGTTTTGTAATGGGTTGACACAAAGATTTAATTAGCTTTAAAAACTCACATAAATCAAATATTGTCAATACGACGCTTAAAGCTTATCAGACTTTCACTGTCTATACACTTTCTAAGACATAATTTAAAAGCTGCATAACGGGGCAATGCTAAAGTCCATGCCCAAAGTTATTCTCATTTAAATTGTAAATGAATGGAAGCCAACTAATAGCTTAAAGCATTCAAATCCGACTCAAAATATTTTGAGCAGCAATCTCTTAGAGAGTAAATACCTGTCAAGGTCATAGCAATGAATCACATTTAAAGAACTGCTCAAATATTCTAGATTATATTTAATAGCGGACAACGAAGAAGAGGCCAGCTCAAACACCTCAGCGAGCGTTTAAGACAAATTGATAATGATAAACGTAATGATTATGGCAATGCTGATAATGATAATGACAGCGATGATGATGTTGCGGGCAGAGAGCTCTGCAATCTGTAAATATTGCAATACACATAAAAATTACTCATACGCAGTGTATGGAAACAAGAAAGTAATTTTTCTTCAAGCTATCTCCCTCTCTCATTCTATCTCTCTCGCGCAGAGGAAGCTGCTGTTGCTGCTGCTGCTGCTGCTGTTGTTGCTGGGGGCAAAGCTTAAACATTTTGTATGTGTGTGTTTTTTTTATGATTTAGGTTTGGTCTACGTGCTGCTCAACTTGTAAGCAGTCGCCGCTGGGACCCGACTCGGTAGCAGCTAGCCCATAATCAAAAGCCCCAAAAGAGATTTTTACAGCGCCACGTAAATTATGCTGGAATTATTGAAATTGTTGTCGCCTCTGTCTCTGTGTGAGTAATGAAAACCAGAATTGCGCACATGTGAGCTTTAGAGTTTTAATGCTCGTGTAAGGTGAGGCGTGAGTCATGGAAGTTGCTTCTAATTGATTTCGTTTAGTAATTGAATACCAAATAGAACAGAAGAAGAAGAATCACGCGCAAGCTTTAAGCTCGATTTCAAATAGGTTTTCATTTTTCGAGCGAACAGCGATTGCAATTAGCGAGCTGCAGATGAAGTGTGTAACAATGATCCAATTTGATGGGCTTTTCTCTTGATGGGTTTTCAGACAGCAAGCAATTTCCCCAGCGCAAACAAGCATGTTGTCGATGCCGCTGCTGCCAGTCACAATTAATTGCAAGCGTGTGTGAGTATCAACAGCAGCAGCAGCAGCAGCAGCAGCAGCAACAACAACAACAACAGGAATTGCAACAGCTATATTTGAAACAATAGCCAGGCAGGCAGCTGGATGTGACATCGACAACGTCGTCGACGATAACACGCGCAATGAAAATGTAATACAAAGTGGACAAAATGCAACAGAAACAACAACGGCAACATGACAGGCAACAGCAGCAACAACAACTATTGCCAGTACGAGCTGTAATGACCACAATGTCAACGCTGGCAATGTGTCTGACAGCCAGCAACAGCAATAGCAACAGCAACAGCAACAGAGCAACCGCAACAACAACGAGCTGAAGCCAACATAAACAGTGGCTACAACATGTCCCCCATTTTGTTGCAATTGCAACTGTTGTTTGTTTTGCAAACACCCTGTAGCAGCTGCTTGAACGGGGTATACAACATATTCACATGGTAGTAGAGTGAATGTAAATAATGCCTATGGTCTAGTCAGCGTAAGCTCATTTATTATTAAATTAATTTTTTTTTATAATTTTGAATCCTGCCTAAGAAATGATTATATATTATTATTAAGAAAACAAAATATTTTTAAATTAAACAAAAATGATTCTTAAATTATTTATCTAATAGATATTATCGCTAAATAATAAGTCTATACTATTTTTTCTTGAATTCTTAATAACATTTAAGCTAAAAAAAAAAGCATGGATAAACATATAAATTCTTTCTTTTACTAAAATTTAAAAATCACATTTTTCATTACTTTAATAATTTTTAGAATTCATTATATCTCATATATTTCTCCCAAATTTCTTATAAAACTTTAAAAAAAATTTCTGTTCATTCATTTTCATTTATAAATAAATTTCTCCCAAATATCTTATAAAACTTTAAAAAAAAATTCTGTTCATTCATTTTCATTTATAAATATACAAAATGCTATTTACTATTCATTTTATAACTCTGCAACAATCATATTTATGGTGAAATATGCATATACAAATGAAAGAAATAATTGTATACCCCATATAATATATGTACATATTTTCACAGTCAACAATTTCATTTAATTTTATATGATTCACATTTTTTTTCCTCTTCCTCAAGCATATCCTTGACATCAATATTTTCGCAAACATCAACAAATGTTGTTTTTCTTTTTTGGGATTCCATGGAATTTCGTATGACTAGTTCTCGAAACGTTGACGCATATTATAGTGACAAAAAGTCGCCGTTGGGACTACAAAATACAATTAAATTTGCAGTTATGTATGTTTTTATTGATAACTATTTTTATATAAGGTATCATAAATTGCCTAACGATTACTTTGGGTGACTCATTGAGCGGGTTTGTTGTCTTAAGAAAGTATTGTAAATTAAAAAAAAAAAATGTTTTGATAATAATATTAAACAAATAAATAATTTTAATAACAATAATAAAAAAACCGATTAAAAATATATTAAATAATTTAATATGAAACTAAATATATTGCTTTGGAAAAATTAAGTTTAATTTAAAAACAAAGTCGAAATATATATACATATGAACAGTTATGTACATATATAGAATAGAAAATTTTCTAAAAAAAAATATTTCTAATAAAAGAATTCTTTTAATAATAATCATGAAAATCATTATCAATCATAATAATATAAGTATACAAAACAAGTTATAATTATGCTAAAAATATTTATATTTACTTTAAATACAAAATCAGGGTAATCATAAAATAGACATATTCTTAGATTATGCCTACCTCAATACATTTACGCACATATATTTTAATATCTATATTAATCAAATCCATAATGTATCATATTATATCAAAGCCTGATCTTAACCTCCACCGCGAATTGTTTTGCAGTCTTTTTATGCACATAATTCAGTTGAGTGTGTGGGTTTTAATTTTTTGCTCTCTGCCTCTTCAATCGGCTGACTGACATTCACACATACACACACGCACACTCACATACGCACACTCATGTGGCTTGGCACTTGTCTGGCCCCTAACTAAAAAAAGTTGTGCTAACTAAGCTCAGTTCGCTCGCGCTCTGTCTCTCTCTCTCTCTCTCTCTCACTCCCTCTCTTTCATTCGACTATGCTTGGGCAGTCTCTGAGCAGCGAGCGCGCCTACCTAGGCCGCTCCTGCCCCATCGTAGCCCCACCTCGCCTCAAGCACCCTGCGGCGCCCACCACAGCGTCTGGCTCAGCTCATTTGCTCAGCTGTTGTTGTAAGCCTGCAGTTTAGCAACTAATTGTCTGTATATAAAACATATGCTTCAACGACGCTCAGTACGCGTTCTCTCTCTCTCTCTCTCTATACCTCTCTCTCTCAGTCGCTCTCGCTCAATCATCGCTACAAATAATAAAGTGGGTCATGGATGAAAGAAAAAGTGTTTTATAAAGTGGGTCATGAATTTTGTTTCACTCACGTTCAAGTGTATTTCGATTGCCGCCTTGTTGCTGTTTTTATTGTTGTTGCTAACTTATTATATATATATAGTATATATATATATATATAAATACTTTTTTTTTGTTATTAATAATTGTATTTTTGCAAAACAGCATAAAGTATTTGTATGTGATGTGTCGCCTGATTGGGGTTTCCGAGTGCTTATTTGTTTACTTTTTGACTTGTTTTTTGGCATTAGTTTTTTATTTAATTTTGTTTAAATATATCTATATATATATTTAAACAAATTCTGAACAATTTGGCACGCATAAATTAAGTACTTTTTTTTTTTCATTTATATGTAAATATATATTTATATATTTAATTTATTATGGGAAAAATATGTAAAAAATTTTGTGTTTAATCACTTTAATTTTATGTGAAAAAAAAAATTAATTTTTAGGAAAAAAAAAAGGATTTTTAAGTGGAGCTGTTTTATATTTTTTATATTTTATTATTATATTTTATTATTAGTATTTATTTATTGTTTTCCTTTTTTTTTTACTAATTTTTATTAAAATTTTTTTTATTATATGAAAAATTTATAAGGTTATTTATTATTTAAAGTTGATTGTTTTTTTACTTAATATTATTATGGTTTTTTTTTAAATATATGAGATCCTTAAAATTCAAAGAACAATTTCTTTAATTGTTTCGCATAAAATTTTGTGTTTAAAATTGCTTCTATAAGATCTTTTTTATGTAAAATTCAATTTTTCTTATTTAATATCGTCCATTGCGGATTTATAAATTATTTCAATTTTATAGTATTTCTGATTCAACATGAATCCGTTGCAATTAATTGACATTGATATATGCTTCACATAATTTTGCACTTATTGTGTGAGCTCTCGGTTTATTTATTGTCCCGCACCAACAGAGAGTGAGATAGAGAGAAACCAATGAAAATGAGGCTGAGTGAAAGAGAGAGTACGCGAGAGGGTGTACAGAAAATGCTGTGGCTTCGCTTTCACAAACTAATTGCCGAGCCATGCGTTGACAGTTTTCACTTTTCATTTATCGCCAAAAAATAAAAATAAAAATAAATAAATACAAAATACAAATACAAAAACCAGATAAATGAAAACAAATTAACAAATGGCAACTGTATGAACAAATGGCAGACAGAGTGCTTAAAGAACAGCTACTGAACTGAAATGATGAAAAAGTTTTTCAGTTTTTAATTTACAAAAGTAATTTCAATTAAAACGTTCAATTATATCAAGTTCAAATAATTTTGTACCTTTTCAATTACAATTTAGTTTCAGTTATACAATACAAAATGTTAACAGATCGTGAATTAAATATTTTTTTAAGAGATCTTAACTATCCAGCTGCTAAACACCTAATTTAATTAGCCATTAACTGTATGTGAAAATGTATATTGTATTTTATAATATATAGCATCTTTATTAAAAAATCGCAGATTGTGAATTCTGCACTTAATGAATTGAATCATATGTTATTGTTTTCAAGCGACACAATAGTTTAGAATGTAGCTGATGTCGATACCAGAAAAGCTATAACATACATATAGAGTTAAGGATTTGAGCTTTTTTAATTGTGACTGAAAATTATATGGAAAGAAAATAATTTAGCTTCTTCTTTTACTCTCCGCCAACTCAATTAATAAATGTTGTTTTTAATATTTTATATTTTAAACGTCGACGTTAATGAGCGTATGCATCGTATTAATCCATGCTATCTAACATTAAATATAATTGATCTTAATTTAATATCTCTTTTGAGTCAAGTTAATTTATTTTTATTATCTTAACTTAATATATATATTAAGTTAATTTAATTTATTTTTAATATCTAAATTCTATTATGTTTAGAAATTAAATCTCGTGATTATCAAAATGTTTTGGACTTTTAATATTTAATATAAAAAAAATACTGTTTAAAAATTATGTAAATATTATTTGTATGTATTATATAACAAAAATAAATATATAATTTAATTTAATTTATTATTTGTATATATTTATATTTTTTATTTATTTATTTTTTTATATTATTATTATTAACCTATTTTATTATTCTCTTAAAGTATTCATTTTTTCTATAGCTATAAATTCCGAATCGCGAAAAAATTCTCACAGTTAACCTAACCCAATATCTATTTAATTTATAGGGTATGCACGCGATCTGTAATAACTAACAGCTAATTTAAATAAATGTAATAGACGAACAGGGTCGTTCTCTTTCCGGCATTTGAATGAAGCGCTCAGTCTCTACTCTCAGTCTCGCAATTTGCTTTTCTCTAGACCTCTCTCGCTGTAAATTTATATACATATATATATGATATATGTATATTTTATGTGTGTTTATTGTGTGACATTGTATAACCGGCCCCAGAAATCCACCTGCTGACAAATTGCACTTTGCTTAGCTGCTGTTGTTGTTGTTGTTGCTGTCTAAGTAGTTGCAGTCGTCGTCATCGTCTATAGCTGCTATATAGCGAAATAATGTCAGTGGGTCAGAGTCGATTTAGCATTTTGCGGCACTCTCTTGCCGTTGTTATTGTTGTTGTTGTTGTGTTTTGCTGTTGCTTTGGCTAAGGTTAGACTCAAGTGGGGAACAGCTGTTTTGTGTGTGCATAGAATACGGTCACACTGAATGCAAGCGACTCGCTAGTTTCGTAACTGGGCTAAGGCTATGTGAGCGGGGAAGTTGATTTTTGTTTTTGTTTTCTAGCTTATCAAACACAAATGGCAATTGTAGTTGCCAAGTGGTTCGTAGGCGTGCGTGTGTGTGTGCGTGTGGAGGCGTGGCACTTAGAATGTGTGAATTTATATGAATTTATGTATACAAATAAATGTTATTCAATTTTTTTTTATTTGATTTGAATCACAAAAAAAAAATTTAATTAAAATTTGCATTTTTTTATTGCTCAATAATTTAAACAATTAAATTTAATTAAAAAAATACTCATTTTGTTCACAGTCTTTTGGCTGTGTTTCAATGAAAACGCACTGCAAAAATCTTATTTATGAGTAAATGAAATTTATAAGCTAACCTTCAGAATAATTTTGTTGTTGTTGTCGTTGTTGTTGTTGTTGAGTTTGCTTCACTTGTTGTTGTCTCAGTGCAGTTCGCATTTTGTTTACAAGCCATAAAGGTGACGATGACTGAGTTAAATGTGCAAATTTATTTCGTATTCTGTTGTTTTCTTATTTATTTATTTATTATTATGATTTTTGATATTTCACAGATTATATTTTCCATGTGATTTCACTGCGTGCCTTTTGAGCATTTTCAATGGAAATTTTTATTGTCTTACTCACCTGCAAAGAGAAAGAGATAAAGCAAAGGTTATGAATAAGATAAATGCAGTTATATATTCAAGATGAAAGCGCTGAAAGTGCACAGCTGTTCATATTCAGGGTTTCTGGAGGCGATCTCATTTATTTTACGATCATTTTAAGTATAGCCAGTTTATCGGCTGACATACAAATTATAATGCAAAATGATGTATATTTATATATATAAACAACAAAGAAATATCTGACTATTTTCTATTCTATTTCCCATTCATTTCTTTTTTTTTTTTTTTAATTTTTCTTGTTTTCCTTTAGGCTTGCAGCTTTGAGAATCGCATAGAGCAGCGCTAATTTTATTGCACTACTTCATAAACAAATTCAAATTATGAACAGACGGCCTAGCCTTAGCTTTCATAACTGATTTCACTAAGCTTATGATCAATTTTTTATAGTTTCACATAAATAAATCAAATTTAAATACTAAAAAAAACTATAAGTTTTTAATTCACATTTTTTTATTACGCGACTAGACTGCATAGCCGTTGGCTATGAATTTATCTAAATCATGAATTGAGTTTACTTAGAATTAGTTAGATAGTTGTTGTCGTGTGCGATCAACTGCATAATACTCGCTCATGGTCAAAGATCAATTAAAGTTACTCAATTATTAA
>NW_022046043.1:43410-56307 GCF_001654015.2 Drosophila navojoa | reverse complement strand
GATAGCCTGTGCAAATATTTGCGCACAAACAGTTTATACAGTATAAATTGCATAAAATTGTATTTAAAACAGCCCAAAGTCTTATCAAAAAAAAAAAAAAAAAACCAAACAGGCCAAGAGAAGTAAAAGTCAAGTAAAGGTCTGAACTATTTATAAAAACAAATTCCAAGTGCTAATTTCGCTTGGAGCAAACAAACATTGAACGAACAAAACTGTACAAGTTTTTCTTTTTTTTTTTAAGTTTAGTGTTTACTTTCATATTTATGCATCATCACATACATATATATGTATGTTTATATATTTACATATATTTTGACAGGTTCGATGAACCCTGCAAAAAAATTATGTATTGGAAAAAAATGCTCTATGAGTAATAAACTGGGCCACAAATACGAGCAAAAAGTGCCTCATTCGCAAATATTTGCAGCTGAGGCGCACGCCAAAAAAAAAAAAAAAAGAAAAGAAAACTAAATATTTAAAGAAAAAATATTATAGGAGAAACATCGGGAGTGTATAACTGACAGATACTCCTTTCAAAGTGAGGCGAGGAAAGGTGTTAACTTAAAAAAAATAAATAAAATAAATAATAATAAATTATTTTTTTTTTTTATATTAATAATTAATTAAAGTATGTCAATTTGAATTATCTCACATTTAGTTCAATCATAATGAAGTTATTTCATTATTCAATACAGTTTTTTTATTATAATAATATAACTATATAAAAAATCAAATATATATAAAAATATAAAACATATTAACTACATATAAGAGCAAAATACATATAAGAAAAATAATTTCAAATCTTTTCAATATCAAATAAAAATTTTCATATTTAATGAATTTGTTTAATTTACAAAAATATATTGGCTGAGTATATAAGAAAGCAAAGGCTTTCTCATCAGAATTTTTAAATAAGAACAAGAACTTGCAGTTGGGTATTACTGATAGTATTACTATTTGTAATATTATTGCTTATCTAGCTAATAGTATTACTGATATAATAGTCATTCATTCGAAATTTCAACTGATTTCGGAAAATGTATTTTAGATGCATATGTATTTCAAGTTAGCTTAGATATCAGCAAATGGATAGAGGGCTATTGCACAAGGCCAATAAACTTATTTCACTTTCGTGAGTGAGTATAAAAAATATGTCGAATGTCAGAAATAAGTGAACCAAATGAAATCAGGAAATTCGCAACGGTTTTATTTTCGACAAACATAAAGAGAAATGTATTTGTTTATGGGGCTTTAAAGCTGTCTTACGACTTTGAGCCAAATATGCAAAATTATTTTGATTCCACTCAAATATACTTGGATATATATGCATTTACATATATACTGAATAAAAATTCAAGTGATAAATTGTTTTGATTGAAGTGCTTGAAGGAATGCGCGACTCCGTTTGGTCTAGTTGACTGTCTTTATTTTTTGTGTTCTTTTGTGGCCAGCGCATTGGGTAATTAAATTTTTGTGGCTCATAAAATGTCTGCGGTTAGCGGGAAATGCCTTATGCTAGAATTTCATTTTTCTTCTTCTTCCCCGCTCTGTTTATTTTTTTTCGGTATACAAGTGAATTGCATTTCAGCTCCCTGACTAAATGGACCATAAAAATGCTGTTGCTGCAAACAACATCGTAATAGGCGTGAGCGAGAGAGAAATAGAGAGTGACCGAAAGAGAGCGCAAATAGCTTCATAAAAAATGCGGAGCTGCGAAAGGGGAAACGAAGCTGATGAAAGTGCTTTAAATTTAAATGGAATTGCATTGGATGATTAAATGCGGCTAAAAGTAATCTAGCCTTTTTTACACATAATAAGCAGCTTGGAAAAAGATTTTGAAGCCATAAAAGCCAAAGTTAGAGGCATAGGTATTTTGTTAATTAATTCCCAAATTAATTGGATCTCAATAAAATGCTGGAAAAGCTAAGGTAAAACAATTGAATCTTGCTGTCAATTAAGTCTGTATCTAGGAAAAAGTACATTCAAGTTAAGCTTTATTATGTTTGGATAATTGTATTTAAAGCTTCTGAAAACTAAAGGCTCAATTAGGTGATGAAGAAGGAGAAAAAAGCTGTCTAGCCGTTGCATTCTCTTTAAGTTTTTGATTGGAGGTACAAAAAGGAATACAAAATTTTATTTCAATTTTATATTGATACTTTTGCTGTAAGATATATATTAAAATCAATTGATTATCTTATCTGTCGACTTTTCGAGGTAATTGGATTAAGGGCAATTTCATTTAATTACTACATTAACGTTTGTTTAACTCTAGAAGATGACTAGATTGGTAAAAAGCCAAGTAATTCACTTTTAGAATGTCTATAGTACTACAGTTCATTGGATACGCTCACTAGGGGTAGTGAGAAATTTTGAAATGTATGCAGATAAATATTTTAAGTTTGGAATGTATACACGAGTATAAATAGCTAAATAGCTCTCATCTTAAAATTCAATTAATGTAGCTCTAAGTATCATACATTATCATGTCCAATCTATTCTTTCGCATATTAAGAGAGATGATGGCAAAGAGATGGATATCTAGATGCTCATGGAATTTTCCCATCGAGCAAATACGATTAAGCTCAACACACTAAAATGCTGCTGCTGATGCTGCTGCTGCTGTGGCTGTGGCTGTTAATGTTGGAGCCTCTCCTATCCAAGCAATAGAAGCCAAATAAAACAGATTAATCTGCTGTGTAAATATGCCTCACGTCTGTCACCCACACAGATTTCGTGGTTGACCCGCACAATGAGGGCTCCCCCCGGTTCCGGCAGCGACCCGAACTCGACTTACTGCAGATATATTACAGCAAATAATTTCTAAATGCTTGTCCAGCTTGTCCGACACCAAAAAGCCCTAAGCCCCACCGAAAAGACACCGAAAGAAAAAAAAAAATAATAATAATAGTAATGTGGGCAATTGTCGTCGCTTTTGGACCGCAATTAATTTTCATTACGAGGCAATAAGCAAAATTAAACTCGAATCAAGCAGCACCCAAAAAACATGCTCGCAGATTGGGAGAGCAAGTTATAGTAGATGGCAGGCAGGACATGTAGGATGGCCGGACTTGTGGATGAAACGTGTTGACATGGGCAATTTATAAGAGTTTTGCCTCTGATTTGTATTGTCCCCAAGTTGACAAGAAACGATAAAATGATAAAAAGAAAGCAAAAAGTTCAACAAACAATTGACCCTAAGGTCAAATGACGAAAAACTTACAAAACGTATCAGAGAGCCTGGGATGAGCTGGTTGAGAAGTTTTCTTTGGTTTTGCTTACCTGCAAAGAGAATGAAGAGGATAATGTGAGAATTAGTTTAGTTGTAAATTGTTGAAATATTCATAGTTTATTATACAAATTATTATTATTACAAAAAATTATTTAGTATAATATTAAAGGTACATATATATTATTTTAAAATATGTATTTCTATAAAAGTTTTAAATATTTTGTATATTTCATAATAGAAATTTATATTTTATTTGTTAAAAATTAAAGAAAATTTTGATAAATTTCTGTGACTAAAATGTTTTTTTAGTAATAAGCATTTAATAAAACGCATAAAAGAAAAAACAATTTTTTTAAATACTTCAAATTATTATTAAATTTTTTTTTTTAATATAAAAAAGGTTTTTTTTCTATCTACAAAATTTAAGAGTCCTTGAATCAATAATTAAATTTATAAATAATAGAAAAAAAATTAGTTTTAATATGTATAATTTTTAGTATAAATAAACTATTAAAAAATTTTATTTTTCCAATATTTTTTCAATTTTCTTGTATCATATACACTTTGCATTTAAATGTTTTATTTTTGGCTATTTTGCAAGACTTTTGCTGACTAATAACATTAATATTTGACAACTTGTTATTTAAAATTAGCGATGCCTTCAATGCTTGCAATGTTATTTCGATCAATAAAAAATATCTATGCATACATAAAAAAAATAAAAATTATGTATTTCTACACGCGTCTCACCCTCAATAGAAATACAGTCCATTTGTTAGAGGCCAAACGCATAGATGAGTTATCGAAAGAGAGAGGGAGAGAGAGGGAGAGAGAGAGAGAGAGACAGAATGCTTGAAGGCTCACTCACATATGAATGTGATGAGTGTGTCTATGCAAACAGTCAGACCATCAAACGGCACTGTTTTGCCCATGAAGTGGGTGGAGATTTATTCAAGTTGATTTTCAATGATTTATTTTTGGCAATCAGCTAGTTTTTGTCTTCTCATTTCAATAATGTTTGAGCGGAAGGCATTTGAACAAAACTTGTTGAGTGTTGGTGCAGCAAGGCGCATCAAAGCTTGTACTCTGAGTGGAACTCAGTCGAATTCAACGCAGCGTATGAGTAATGAGGTTTTTTCAGCTTTGCTTTATTTTGTTATACCCTAATGTAATTGAAATCGGGGTATATTACTTTGAGCACACCACATATTCTTGATTATGGCATTTTGATATGTATACCTCTCGCATTCAATTTCTTTTATCGATAATAATCGATAATTTGATTTCTTTTTTAAAGCATATATTGAAACTAGAGATTTAAGATTTACTGTGAAGATCCTTTTTATATATACATAAAATATGTGGTTTTTAGACTTTAAAGCCCACGTCCCCTTCACCATAAGAGACCTATTTCAAATACTAAAGACTTGTGCTTTAGCAAATAAATAAATTAAAATGATGCAGATAATTCACCACGAAGATGATTTATTAAACAATAATATCATACTGGAATATCAGGTCCTCAAAGGGTGCAGGGTATTTCCTACTCGAGCAATCTGGACTAGAACAGTCTCACTTGTTTATTTTTTATGTATTAAAAGCCAAAGCAAAAAAAGAAAACATTCAATTTGATTTCAAACAATTTAAAAATAGATTTCTTTTGGTTTGTTGTCCGTTGTCTTTGAATGTGTTTGAGTTTCTTTTTCTTTCTTTCTATTTTTGATTGTTTGCTCTTTTCAGGGTTAAGTAGCTGTGAGCTAATCGAGCGTATGTCTGTTTCTCTGTGTGTGAATTAAGAGAGAGTTGCGTGTATTGTTCGTTTTGTTGCCTCTGCATGTTCGTAGATAAGCGAATTGCTTGATAGAGTATCGCTATCAACAAGTAATTACATGTTGAAACATAAATCTAATTGGAAATAGAAATTGATTAAGTTTAGGTAATACGTTGTGAAGCATTTGCATTAAATAAATAACTCATTTAATTAATAATACAGACATTTCTTTTAGTTTTAGTTTTGAATAGGTATTATTATTTTGGCTTAAAGTTTTAAAGAAGATAAAAATGCCAGTTTTAATATAAAATAAAATTTTTCCTAGTTTTTCGTAGCAAATAAATATATATGTGTACAGAATATTTATGTAGTTAATTGAAATCTATTTTAATTAATAAATTTTTTATTTTTATTCTATTTTATTTTATTTTACTTTTTGCTCTTCATTTTATTTTTGGTTATTTTATTTTATTATTTATATTTATTTTATTTTTTTATTTTTCATTTTATTTTTCTTTATTTTTATTTATTTTTTTTTTACTTGTTTTTTTTTTATTTATTTTTGGTTTTTTATTTTATTATTTATAATTATTTTTAATTTTTTTTTAATTTAATTTTTTTATTTTTATTTATTTATTTTTTTTTTTTTTTGTATTTTATTTTATTTATTTATTTTATTTTATTTTACTTTCTTTAGTTTTAACGTACTGACATCGTACAGACAATTATGAAAACCGATGATACCAACAGTTGTTACGACATAAATATATGTATATCATTATCCAATTTATTATGAATTTATGAACATTCCCTTCAGCCATCAATTGTCTTTCACTTCCACATTGCCAAAGACACACAAACTAAAAAAAAAAAAACTAAAAGAGTAGTGTAGGCGCAACAAGAGTCGACTGCCGCCTAATATTGATCGCAATTGGCAAACCCAGCCCAAAAAAAGTATATATATATATATATAAGAAACCCACTGCCTTAAGTACACACTTGACAGAGTCTCGGCCAGCAAATCGAAGTTCGAGTCCAGAGCGTACAGAAAATGATGTGGTCATAATTAAAGCCATCGAACAGGAACTCAAGAAAAGCCATTGACGTGGGCCCAAACACAATGCGAGGGCAACAAAATTAAATAAAAAATAAAAAGAAAAAGAAAAAAAAAACAACAATAATAATAACAAAGTAAAGTAAAGTAAAGTAACCAACTGTATGTAGGCAGCGTGCCCAGCTGAACTAAACCAGTCCAAGTCCGTTTCGACGTCTTTTTTTTTTTTTTGTTGGCTTTTGTGTACTCGCATATTTCCTCGCTCTGTGGCTGACGTCAGCGCGTAAATATAACTATTTATTATACACAATATACATACATATATAAAGGGCGCGGAGGGAAGTGTTCTGGCTTGTTTTCGACATTTATATTTTGCTGGGTGCGAACGAACGAACGAACGAACGAACAAGACAGCCGCATTTGACCAAATGTCAAAATATTGTTTTATTTGGAGCGCCACGCACTGAAATTGACTTTTGTGGCGCACACTTCATTAAGTAGCCGACCCGTACCACGATCCCCCAATACCCAAACCACAATCCCCAATCCCCATCATGCTGCTGCTGCTGCTGCTGCTGCTGCCGTTGACACGGGTTCAGTGAACCGCACAGGACATTAACTTCTTACAGCTAAACACATTTATCGCTAGTCTAATTCATGCGCTTATCTAATCAAGGGCATCGAACGGCTCAACACGTGCCCGTGACTCAGATATAGCTCAATCTTTTCGATTGGCAGTCACACCTGACTGATATGGCCAATAGGGAAGCGAATAGCTGGATCCACATATTATATACATATATACATACATATATCTATCTATATTTATTAGGCAATCATTCAATGGCTTTCAAACTGTCAATCAGTTTCAATAAGCAGTTACTTTTCTTATTATTATCGCTAATTTGATTGCATGACACGACACGTTTTCTGCATGCCGCATCAAACAAGCAATTTTCTATAATATATAAATTTATTTATATATGTATATGTATATGTATATATGTATATATGTGACCCAAGTCAAGCGAAACCGTTAAGCACATTAGCTTAAATAAATTGCGCTGTGACCAAGCTCAATTTTGATTGGAATTGTATTTTATTTTATTTTTATTTAATTATTTATTTTTTTCTTGAAAAAAAAAAAGATTATGAAAAAAAAGATGTTTAAATTTTTAATAATTCTTGCAAATTTAAATTGAACTATTTATTTAATCTTTTAATGAGATTTTACTATTATATTAAATTTTTTATATTTTAATTTTTATTATATATTTTCTTCTCATTATCTTTTATAGTCTATTATATTCTGTGTGTGACGCATTTTCAAGTCTTTTGTTTTACATATTAATTTAAATAATCTTTATTATATCTTACCTAGCATTAAATGAAATTAAAAATTTAATTTGAAATAATTTCCAATATATACAATATATATTATTTAAAAAAAAAATTATATATATATTTAAAGTTTCTACATTTAGCTACATCTGTGAAATATATTTTAAATATATTTATATATCATGTAACTTTTTTAAATATATTTATATATCACTTAGCTACATTAAAATTACCCAAAAATATATTCCATATTATAAATCATTCACATTGTATTCAACTGTACACATATATCACATATTTCATTTCATTCACACAGTTCAGCTGATGTTCCAAAATTCCATCTAGCCTAGATCTAATCACTCAGCACTGGGACAGCAACTCCTACGCAAAACGAGGCTCATTTGTCGCCTATTTAGAGCGCTTTTCTCGGGCACAATAAATCAACGCCTAGACACATACACACACATGCACTCGCACAGTATTAATTCAGTTCATATGAGCTACACCGTCTCCTGCCCGGCCACACATCCTGTCATTCATATCCATTGTCTACGCTCCTCTGGTATTTCGACTGCTTTACTCTGATTTCTATTTGGTTACGTGGTAATTTAATAAATTGTTCATTTATTACTTACATGTGCGCGAACACGAGACGTCCTTACAAATATGCCCCATCTCTTACATTCTATGTCGCTCTCGCTCCCGCTCTCTCTCTCTCTCACTCACAGTCTGTTGCTTTTCATTTCTTTCTCTACAATTGTTCTCCTCAATTGTTTCGCTTCGTTTTATTTGATATTTTTTGTTTGGCCATACTCGTATCCTTTATCCCTTGGCCTTTACTGTACAGTCAACATTCTCTGCGGCGCTATTGTGTAATTATTATGGCGCGTGTTCCTTAATTTACATTACAGCAAACAGTGGCGCACGTGTAACCCAATTGCCTCTGTAAATTGGGCAAATTATAAGCTGGATTTACGGGAAGAATTACCCTACTTATTGCGGGAATAGCCTTGATTTGAATAAGTTTCATGTCTGAGATAAGGACCTGAATTGGCTTTAACATATACTTGATTGAAGCATTAAAAATACTTATATTGTTTATATATTATATATATTATTTATATATATTTTTTGGTATATGGTATATTTTTTATTTGTATTTTTCCTATAAACTTTGCATATATTTATAAATTGTGATTTTTATTATCAATAATTTAATGTCTGTTTATTTATTTATCTTTCCCATTTTTTTTTTTTTCAACCCTTTCAAACAACGAAAGAATAATAAACTCCCACGCTTTTATAGATGCTTCCATTTGCTTCTGTTATTTTCCATAATTCATCGTCAAAACATTTATTTTTAATGCTGAAAATGATGTGGCAACGCCTACGCTTAGCCCTTTGCCAACATTCAAACACACACTCACACACACACACTCATAAACGCACAGCTTAGCATAGCTGAATATACGTAAGAGACGTATGGAGACGTAAGCGACGCAAGCGACGTAAGAGGCGCGAGATAAAAAGTCTGAGCGAACCAATTCAATAAATCAGCAGCGGCAATTGTATCAGTGTGTGCGTGAGCGTGCGTGCGTATGCGTGTGTGTGGGCTTCCAGAGTTCGTTGCCAGCTTTTAGGCGCTTTTTTGTTGGTCTGCGGTTGTAGTAGTTGTATTTCCATAAATTTCGAGAACTATTGATGCCGTTTGTTATCGCTTTTTAAGAGTGACCAACACAGACGCGGTCAATGCACTCCTGTCCTTCGCTGTCTTCCTTTTCGAGTGTTTTGCGCCGTTGTTTGCGACTTTGCATTGTTGTTGTATTAATATTAACCCACTTCAGCAGCCTCGCATACGCATTCTATTTGCATACATTTGCCATGCACACACCCACACACACTCACACACAAACACAGCGAGAGACAGCGTACAGAGCCTCCTATATACATCTTAACTCCCTCATAAAAGCTGTTGAGCTCACTCGCACCCACTTGCTGCTCACTTGCGCTCTCCCTTTTGCTCGGCTCGTTTCGAAAAGTGCGTTGAAAGCTTTGCGCGTTGTTGTTTTTGCATTTGTTTCATTTGTTCTTATTATTTTGTTGTATTATATATATATTTTTTTTTCCTTTACGTCTTTTCTGCTTTGCGTCGCATCGCTAGCTGTTGTTGTTGCTGTCGTTGGCGTCGTCGTCGACGTCGCGACGCGTCTTACGTATGCATTGCCGCTGGCGTCGCTGTTGACGTTGGCGTTGACTTTAGCGCTGGCGTCGCTGTTGCCGTTTTGTATCTTGATTTTGGTTTTAACGGTGAATGAACTCAGGACCTGCGGACGTTCAACCGTCAAAAAGCGCTTTTTCGATTTGTTGCTTGCTCTTTTGCTTGTCGCATTTGTTATTGCTATTTGCTACTGTTCTTATATTTGCCGCTTATATTCTTTTCGCAGCAGTTGTTGCTATTGTTGCTGTTGTTGCTGCCGCTGCTGTCCTTTGTTTTCGCCGCATGCGTAACACATTTTCATCCGTTGCTGGTTTCTGTCGGTTCTTTTTATTTGTTCATTTTTTTTTTTTTTTTTGCTTTTTCGCAATGTTTTAACTGTTATTTTGTGCTCGCTTTACGCTCAAAGCGAAAAATTGCAAATTAATTTATATTTTTTTACTGCTACCGTTTTGTCATCTTCTATTCTTAGCTTCGTTTCGGTGTCTTAGAATTTGCCAAATGATATATGACAAATGGAATAAAATGATAAAAAGCTATCTAGAATGTATATTTAAATGAGATTAGGCAAAGTGAGAGAGAAAGTGGGTGGAACTCTAGCTGTAGCTGTAGCAAACAAAATATTGAGGCAAGCTAACAGAACTTTACTAATCCACACAGACTAAACAAAGTTTCACTCTTGAGAGTAAGCTAAACTTGTTCAATCAACGTTTTTATGCCGCAACGCATCAATCAACCCAACCACCCAACCACCCAACTACCTTAGGTAAGCACCCAAACGGCCACCCACTCATACGACAATTATCATTCAGGGTACAAAAAACTTGCCAGCTATAAAAATTCAAGTTCAACGAATTCTACGCGTTGGGTAAATAACCTGAACTCGGGCAATGCAGTCAGCGTTGGCGTCGACAGCGACGCAAGCGCCAGCGACAACACCCAAAAAAAAATACAACAACAACAGCAACAAAATCCACATGACATCCTCCAAAAGTGTAGCGCTGAAAAGAAGAAGAAGAAGCACAAATTGCACACCCAAAGCGTGACGCGAAAGAGCGAGCCTACACAGAAGAGAGACAGAGTGAGAGAGAGAGAGCGAGCGCAAGGAGAGTCAGAGAGCGCGCTCGGCAGCAGAGACAACCTTGAACTTGAAGCCGCGGCATTGCCAAAAAGGAAAGGCGTAAAAAAAAAACAGTTTCGCTCAAGACTCGAGAAGATGTTTGTTTTTTTTTTTTTTTTATTCCTATGTTGACGCCTTCCTTTTGTGCGACCGTTTTCTAGCGCCGCAACTTATGCAAAGTTTTCGCCGCAAAAGAGAGAGTGGGAGAAGGATAGAGAGTGAGATGTTGTTGTTGTTGTTTTTTTTTTTACAAATTACGCACGTACTTGAGTCATTTGGTAATGGCGAATATTACATGGCAATTGAACTGAGCAGCTGAGCGACACGTTTCAACACGTTGCACACACACACACACAAACTGACTTTCTAATATATATATGTATATGTATGTACATGTATATATATACATGCATATATTATGGATGTATTAGTCGCAGACATTTATATTTAAATTTATATCGAGTTTAGTCTGCCTGAGGGCGCCACAGCTGTGCCCGAACTTTAAAGGGAACGTGCCCCATAAAGCTTTTTGCCTCGCGAAAGCTAACTCATTTTTACGGATATACGGCTCATATTTTATGAACCATCCACTCAATATAGAGCAAGCAAGAAGTGCAAGAAAAATTACTTTACGAATAATTATTGTAGAAAATGGATTTTGCGAAGAACATGTTAAATTATTTATGGGAAATGCAAATGTAGGATTCATAAAGTGCATTTCATTGGGATTTCGGAGTGGAGGAGCTTGAATTTTTACAGTTAATTTATGATTGACTAATTTACAATATATATGTTGTATGATGCTGAAATGTTCCAGAATATTTGAGCAAAAATCCTGATACTTAGCACCCTCATCCCCAGTTCCACAGAAAGGTCTATGAATTATTTGCCCACTCTTTGAAGCATATCAAATCGAAAAACATTGAATAAATTTTGTTCCCTTAGAACGCGTTCCACGAATTTCCTCACATTCTTAAAAATACTTTCAATTCAAACTCAAAACTCCATTAATTTCGGTCACACTTCAAAGCCCAAAAGCAGCCAAACTCCATCTAAATTCAGGCTCAATTATAATCTTATTTATAAGCATAAATATTTGAATTTTATTTTGGGGCCGTTATAGCCTTGTATCTATATTTTAATATACCTATATGTATTAGTTAGTTAGTTAGTTAGTTAGTTAGTCTGACGGTATCTGCAAGTCATTTCCGCTCCGGCGCAAAGCTGCTTTAAAATTAATGCAACAACTTGGCCACATCAGCTTAACGGTGCCCAGCGGCTGGTTGGCAACACCTTCGATGTTGTTAATGTGTGAGTGTGAGTGTGATGCACAGCTAGACGATATCCATGCACACTTATGGCATACATTTTAGCAACATTAATTAGTTTTGCTAATTACAGGCGAATATGAGCAGCGCCAGCTTAGCCGCTGTTAAAGCCAACTGACAGTCAGGTGGCCCATATATGTACATACATATGTATGTATAGGTATTTACATGTGTATATTGTAGGCTCATATCATTATGGCAATGGCACTGTTAATAGGACAAACTGTATTTGCATTATTATTGTCGACGCCAAGATTTGCAGTTAATTCAAGTAAAAAGCGCTGCGACTTGAGCTGTAGATGGCTAATTATGATAATATGGCTAATGATGATTGTGGCTTACTGTTACCGCTAGTCAAATGACAGTCACAGCTCTATGCTGTTACACTATATATATGTATGTGTGATTGTGTGTGTGTGGGGAATAGGGAAAATTATATGAAAACTGGTTTTCTAATGACCTGTCAAACTGTACCTCAAGTGGTATAATGCTGACAGTTAATATAGACGCTCAACTGTCAGTTGACATAGTCAGACTGAGAGATATGATGAGGGGGAGAGGGGGACAGAGAGACAGAGAAAGAGAGAGGAGAAACAAAAATAACAAATAGAGCGACAGGCAGGGGAAGATGAGGAAAATAGAGACAAAGTAAGAAATAGCGAGAGAGACGACAAAAATGAAAGAAACAGAGATACAGAAAGAGAGGTACAATAAGAGAAAGAGAAAACGAGATTGAAAAAGAGAAAGAGAAACAAAGAGAAAGAGAGAAAAAGACAGAACAGAATGTGAGAAAGAGAAGAAAGGGAAGAGAAAAATTGAAAGGAGAGAAACCGAGA
>NW_022046043.1:0-16054 GCF_001654015.2 Drosophila navojoa | reverse complement strand
GCCAATTGCCCGGCTTGCAACATCTGTCATTTGAGACATCAACAACTCAGTCATCTTAATGGCACTCGTTTTTCCTTATTTTATCTCAAGTTCTTTGTGCTCAAGTCTCATTTACTCCTGCTCAATTTCGTCTTCTTCTTCTTTTTTTTTTTTGGTGCACTTACCCTGCATTTTCGGCTGCAGCAATTGACATCTGTTGTTGGGGCTCATCTGTTAGCTGCAGCGTTAGATGTGCCCGTTGTTGTTGTTGTTGCTGCAATCGTTGTTGTTGTTGCTGTTGCTGCTGCTCGTCGTTGATTTGATGTCTAACTGTGGGGGGCTACACATAAAAACACGCGCTACCAAAACGTAAATGAAACACTGCAAAGAGAAAAAAAAGAAAAAAGCAAAGAACATTTTTATTAACATTTTCCAACAGTTCTTTTTAATACTTTTATGACAATTTTTTGTTGCTTTCGTTTTATTTTTGTGTATTTTTATTATATTATTTTTTTTTTTTAACAAAACGTTGTTGGGCTTGACATAAGTTGCCACACTCGACAAACACACGCGCACACACACGCACACATAAACACACTCTGGTCGCATTTTGCCCCGGGAAAACAAGAAAAACTGGCAAAAGCAAATGCCAGCTGGCCACTTGAAGACTCAAGTTACAAGAAACACTTAGGGTCGAGCCGTCTTCGACCCTGCCCCGCAACTCTTTCACATGGCCCACCCCAGCCCACCCCAACCCACCGCACCTCACTCCACCAAGGTGCCCAAAAAAAAATAAAGAGAAGAGGCAAAAATAAAACCGTATAAAAACCGAGCGAAATTAGTAAAAAGCGCCAAGTGTGAATTTCTCTCTTTCTCGCTCTATGCTGAGGCTCGGGAAGGGTTCTCAGGTTCGTCGGGGCAGACATTACGTAGGGGCCTTTGTGTGCTTGCCGCTGGCAAAGTGCAAGTTTTTCTTTTCGGCCAGCAAGGGTTAACGGTTTAAATCGCATGTCTCTAAGTGCTCCAAATACGCACAGTGGTAACAAAACATAACAAATTTTAGAATTTTGACATTTTCACAGAGCTACCAAATCTTAATTCGAATTAGATGTGCTTAGCCAAAAAGTTGAAGTTATAGAAAACCGTTGCAATATGGACTAAGGCCTGTGTGGACTATACTAAATGTGCTTGTAGGAAAACTCAAGCTAAGCTTTAGGTATCCTGCTTCGAGAGAAATCTGTCTGGAGGATAAGTAAGCTGTAGAGATTAGATAGAAGGGCAGCTTAGCTTTTCTTGAAAGATTTTCTTATTAAGCCACGTACATATATAATTTTTATAAATAACCAAAAACTCAGACATTAAATGATATTAAATTACTTTTATAAAATGCATTTCAACTTCTTATCAATAATAAAATATGTAGAATATGTAAAAATGGCGGCTATAATTTTTTCTACATTTTTATTTTGTCTTTATTATTAATTTGAATTCATTTTTATATATTTTTTAAATATATATTTTTTTTAATAGTGAAAAATTCTTTAATTTTATTCAAAATGTTCTTTAATAAATATAAAAATATTTAGTTAAAACCATTTATATACAATTATAGAATAGTAAATTAGTTAAAACCATTTATATACAATTATAGAATAGTAAATTGTTAAATATACTCTATCAACTTATTATTTTTAAAACATAATTATAGAATTGTATAATTGTTAAAATTCTTCTACAGAAATTTTCTTGTAATATTTAATCAGTAGAACTGCGAATGCTTAAGCCCATAGCCCCGTGGAGATCTCTTGTAGTGCTCTGTGTATGCGTGAGTGTCTATATTGTGTTTGTGTGTGTGTTTATGTGCTTTGAGTTTGAGAAGCTGCTGTTGAGGCTTTTTCTTTATCTGCTTTGCTTGTCCTTTCCTCTCGTAAGCTCATCAGCTGCATAATCCGCATGTGAGACAACGCATTCAGCTGTCATATGTGTATCTGACTGAGTATGCGTGTGTGTGTGTGTGTGTGTGTGTGTGTGTGTGCGAGAGAGTTATTTTTCCCTTGTTGCCAACGTGTCGTATACTCAATGCAGCCACCACCCAACAAAACAAAAAATTCTTTCCTTATTTTTTTATTTTTTGTATTTATTTTTCATCTTTTTTATTTTGCTGCTGCATTCTTGGTGGGTTTATATACATATATATTTTTTCGCACACAAATGCAAAGAGAGCGAGAGAGAGAGAGTGATAAAGAGGTAGAGAGAGTCGAGAGAATGTTTTATTGTATTTGCTCTTTAAATAAACAACATTCTCACACACACACACACACGCACAACAACTGGAACTGCATTGCGTTTTTGTTGTTGTTGTTTCTGTTCTGTTTTGTTTTCTCTTATTGTTTTTGCCTTTGGCTGTGTCGCCCTGCGCTTCCCCTTACCCTGACCACCTCCCCCCCTCTCACCCTCTTGCCAACACTCCATTTGCCCAACTGTTCGCTCGCTGCTCGTTGCATTGCCCTGCCCCGGAGCAGCAAAACATGTTTTATATAATTTCCTGTACGCGTGGCACAAAAGCAGAAGCATAATCTCCATTGCTATCTCTGTCGCAGTCGATGTCCGCTGTCTCCCTCTAGCACGATGGGCATTCTTTTGTCATGTGTTTTTACTGATAATAATAATAATGCATTTGCTGCAGTTCTTGCTGTTGTTGTTGCTGTTGCTGTTGCCTCTCATTGTTTATAATTGTTGCTTTTCGTTGCGTTTTGTGTGGGCGCCTTCAATATCTGTCACATAAATATATGTATGTATATATTTATATATACATACACATGTATGCTTATATATTTTTTTGTTCTGTTTAAATTGCATATCTGATATTTTTTCCTGCCTTTTGATTGATTAAAACAAAGCACAACAACAACAAGTGCATTGTTTTCTTTCGTGTCTGAAAAGTTGTGAACAAAATCAACTCGCCATATATATTATTTTTTCTTATGTGATGGGCGTGGCAGTCAATGAGAAAACACGCAATTTGCAGCTTGGCTGCTCTGCAGAAAGATTATCAGTTGACAAGCGATAAACAAGTTGGGGGAAAATACTAAATGAAAATGCGAAAGAGAAATTAATAAAGATGAAAAGCTGTTTATAATATGTTATAATATGCAGCGGGGTTGTTATGAAAATTAAATTAAATTTTTAATATCAAATATATGTATATAGGATTATCTATATATACATAATACTATATATATGTATATATATAATACTATGTATTACCGCTAAATTAAAAAAATTGCTATTTTTTATCAAAATTTAAAAGCACTAATATTTAGATTGATTGCTTATTATATCAATACACATTCCTATTGTATATAAAAATAAAAAGCCGAAAATATTTTATTGAATTTATAATTGTAAATTTTAAACATATAATAAATTAAAATAATCATAATAATTCTAAAATTTATACAAGAATTTATAAACTTATCATTATTGCATTTATGCTTAATTGCACTATTTTGATGAATACAATTGTATGCGTCATACACAAATACATATGTACATACATACATATGTAAGCTGAGCCAGCCTAAAGCTCAACACAGCTTGAATTCAGCAATACAAATCAATTTACACTCACTTCCACACACACACACTCTCTCTCTCTCTCCCTCTCATGACTAACTTACTTTGTTGTAAAACAGAACAGATTGCTTTACCTGTTAAATATATACCCACTGCACACACACACACACACATAACTGTGAATATTTTACAGACAACGCATAAATCCCCAAGTCTCAATGCCTCAGCCTGCCGCCGTTTGGCTTGATCCCCACAAAACCAAGAAAACCAAGTTTTGACACTTGCTCCCAGGCTCACCGTCGCTGCAATTGAGTGTAATTTTAATTTAATTAAAATCTAAGCACGTCTGCAAAATATAAGAAATACTATAATTACGTTTTCGACATGAGAATTTTCGCTGAAATCGCGCAACACTAAAGCGCAACAGCAACAACAAATAATTCTTGCGTTTCTAAACGGTGATTTAGCCATTAAGCTAACGGTAAAATGTGCAGAATCTTGCGCGCAGACAAAGCCAGCAAAAGAAGCTTAAGGTAGAAGTATTGCCAGTAATGTAGCAAGCCAAGTGTTAGAGTGAGATGGGGAGCAAGGGCATCGCAAGAGGGAGGTTCGGCGCGCAGGTAGCCAGCGCTGCTTTTTCGTTTGCGCGCTTTGTGCGGCTCTTCGCAGCGCGAGCATTGCATAACTGAATCACTCTCTCTCTATCTCTCTCTGGCTCAGTCGCTGGAGAGCGCGTGTAGTAACAAAATTTGAAGCTTGCATTGGTTAAGCTGAACTTGCTCTCACACAACTCTAAGCGGAGTTTTATTTCCCCTCCCTCTCTAGAACAGAGCCGGCTAATGCGTAGCATGGCTCGGCGTTATGTAACCAAAAAATAAATAAATAAAAAAAAAAAACAGATTCAAATGATAAACGAACCAAAGGCAACTGAAATGCACATTCCAACATTTTCACTCGAGCGAGTAGCAAACAATTTGTCAATTCGTCATGCGCTCCAGTCACGGAAATACAAATAAGCAAAGCTGCGATATTATTAAGTATTTCTCTTCGTTTTTTTTCGGTTATTTGTTTACTCCCGAAATTTACACGCAATAAATAAATACAGGGCGCACAAAGAGGCAGGCAGACAGGCAGCCGCAGACAGCAATGGGGAGAGTGAGAGCGAGTGAGTGAGCAGGGTAAACTGTTTATGTGTGTGTGTGTGTGCGGACTATCGAAATGCGTTTTGTTTACGTTTTGCCTGCCACTCGATGCAGTTTGCTTCTTTAGTTACTGATAAAATTGTAAAGCCACAAACAACATTTGAAGCGTCGACGCGACGTAGAGACGACAATCAGGAGATATACAAAAACCAGACTTGTTTAAAAAAAATATATCAAGCGCAAAAAGGCGACAGCCATGACATGAGAGAGAAGGAGATGGGTGTGAGTGAGAGGTAGAGCGAGGTGAAGCTATGCCACAAACGGCACTTTTAATTAACATGGCTTTGTGAAAATTTAATGAATTCCATTTAATGAAGTGGCGTGTTAATTAACAGTACCCACAGCTCCAGAAATACAGATCCATAGACTTCATATACCTACATATAAAGTATGTATCTGTATCTATATCGTAATAAGTAGTTGTTGCTCCATGAAACCACTCGCTTGGAACTAATAGCTTTGATCTTAACTCCAAGCGTGTGTCTAAGTAATTGTCATGGTATAGGTGAGTTTTCTTTGAAGTAAACTCTCTCACTATTTTATCGGTATGTTGTGTATGCTTGTTTATGTGTGAGTGTTACAGTTAAGGGCAGAGATAAGCATGCTAAATGTTAAGCCACACATACTCATATCTTTATAAAGAAACAAACTCCTATCGAATGTATATTTAAATACTACATTTTTTGTGATAATGGCTTTCAAATTTATCTTTACAACATCAATGAAAAAATTCAATTTTTTTTGCAGAAAAGATAAAAAGTACAAATTTTTATTTTAAATTTTTTTCTTCTGGATGCGATAAAAATAAAGAAAATAAAAATGGAAAACGTTTTTCCCTTAAAATAAAAAACATACAGATTTTCTTTTTTTTCGTTAATAACAGAATTAAATTTTAATTCTAGTTTATTTAGTTTTCATAAAGTTTTTCTAAAATAATTATTAGATTATTATTTCAAAATCTTTTAGTTTTCATATTCATTTTTGTTTTCGATTTCTTAGAAGATTTTATATTTTTTATTTTTTGTGTTTGTTGAATCAAATGAATTATTTACTGAATACACTCATCTCATTTGTTCTTTAATCTATGTTAACATTTTCTCAAAACTATATACTATGTACTATATATTTACCTAAATATAATAAATAAACTACTCGAGTATATACATCTATATCTCTTCATTTTTTCTTTTAGATACTTTTAGCGTACTTGAGATACATTATGAAGCGCGCGTTGAGTGTACTGGCTTTTAACAGAGATAGCATTCCATTTGTTGTACAATTTCGCTTATTTACTTAACATTATTAATGCCTGATTGTTGTTGTTGTTGTTACTGTTGCTGTCGCTTTTGTTTGTGCTCCTTATTTGGGGCACCGCGCGACGCTGTAAAAATTGTTTTACGTTTTCTTGCGTACGCGACAGTAAAATATTTTCGCTTATTTTATACATGTATATATATTTTTTTTCCATTTTTGTATATTTTTATTATTGTTTGTGAAGACAAAAAAAAAATGAGTTTATGTACTTTAAACTGACCTCATTACGAGCGATTGCTCAAGCAAATTGTTGTGTGACAAATTTCGCTGAAGATTTGTTTGGCATTTTAAAGCTGTTCTTAACGCAATGGATGATACGAACTCTAGCTGTACAATTGCTGTCTGAGTCATTTACAAGGTGTATAATTCTTGTATTTATAAGCAAGTAGAAAACCTATTCACGGATATATTTTCCTCATTTGGAATATATACATATGTACATACATATATGCAAAGCGAATATACTCATTACAGTTTCGTGAATGTGTATAAGAAAACATCGATCGATCCCCACAGCAGAATTCAAGTGCCTGATAAACCACAATGGAAACAGCGCTGCGCTTATCTAGCTCTGTTCATTATGATTATTATTACTATACATGAGTTGTAAAAGCAAATAAGCACTCCAATGAGAATTTACGGCAGCTAAACGTTTTTCACAGGTGGACTCCAGTGAATCGCTCAAAAATAAGTAATGAAGGTCTTTCAATGTGTGTCTGGATGTCTCGTAACTCTGCCTGAAAGTCAATTTATCAAATGTATACGAAAAAAAAAAATAAATTTAAAAAAAAAATTATTCCGCATATAATTTACACATAATTTACGGTACAGGTCTTTTCCGCTCTGTCGAATTACTTATATAAGTAATTGTTTATTTTATTTCGGATTAAATATGATTGGTAAAAATGTCACGTATATATATATACTTATATAGAGAGATATTTATTTATTTTTATTAAGCTTTTGGGTGGGTCGCTTAAGCAAAGCACGTGACGTCGTTGGGATTGTAGAAAATGCGTGCCAGCTTACATAAACTTATCAAATTTATTAGATATGATAAATTTCATAATGCGAGATTATATCTTTGAGTGTTAATCAAGAAATTTATGAATATAACTGAGCTGGCTACCTACGAAAAATATATATAAATATTCTTGATAATATATGAATAATTCAGATAAAGTAGAAAGATATCAAAAATAAAGAATAACTTGGAAAATTTAAATTTAAATTATGAAAAGAAAGAAATAGCTGATATCTGATAATATTTGTAGGGGAAAGAATAATTTCTGAATAAAGTTTATTTGAAAGAATAAATAAATAAATATTTAAAATACAAATTTATTTATATGCATATATCATACTCAAAAATCTAATCTTTAAATAGATTTTCAACAATTTGCCATTTAAAATTTGAAATGGAATCTAAGAATAATCATAAAATTTTAATTAAAGTTTTATAAACATCTACATATCATTCTAAAATAATCTTCGATATCCATACCAAATTTATTTATTATTTAAGTGAAGCTTCGCTGCTTCTTTTAGTTCCCTGACAGAGATCTTTAACGAACTAGTTAGTTAATCTTAGACCTTATAGCTTATCTGTTCCCAAAGCTTTCTTTTATAGTCAAATTAAAGTTAATTATTTCTTCACACTCTGTGCTCGAACAGGATATGTCCAGCGTTTAAGAACTCCCTAAGTTCAAGCACTTTAAAAGTCATTAAAATTGCACAAGACACGCTCAAAAGACGACAACGACAACGACGACGACGACAACAACTCCACGATCATTTTTATTGGCCATTACCTCAGGCGCATAACAATTTCCAACCGATCCAAAAGCCCCAACTTCAGCTGAAGCCAACTTATCAGTTACCAAAGTATTTCCGCATAGCGCACAGCCATGCAGATGGAGAAGAAGAAGACGAAGAAGGGGCAGTAGAGGTAGAATAAGAATGAATAAGAAGTACAGAAAAAGTACTGAGAGCTATCAAACTGCTTGCAAGAACCATGAAAAGGCCCATTCCTATGGAAATGGAAATGAAAATGTGAAAGAAAGGTCTATCTATATGCATGCGTGTGCGTGTGCGTGTAGGTGTGTGTGTGTGTGTGTGTATCTGTGTATATAGGGGCACATGTTTTGCATATCAGCACTGTCGGGGTCGGCCATAGCCATATCGTGGTGGGGATGGATGGGTATACCGTTGGCTCAAGACCATCATTTCGAATAGATACAAAAAGCGCAGCAACAAGTCAGCAAAATTACGACGGGAGGTGTGCTCGGGTTTACGTGTCTGGAATGCTTGACGGACTACAAAATACAACTGACAAATAAAATACAACAACATAAGCGAAGAAGAAGAAGAAACAAACTGGAAAAAAAAAAGCACATGGCTTAGCATTTGAATGTTTTTTAACTGTTTGCAATGCGTTCGCGGCAGCTGTTTAAATTTTGTTACTGATAACGCAAACGTGAAAAAAAAACGAAACACATACGAATAGGAGAGGTAAAATTCAAGTGCAGCTAAACGAATAATTCATACACTAAGAGTCAGCTGAGAGATGTGATACTCGTTACCAAGTTTAAATAATGAAAACTATATAAATATTCCTTGTTAAAGTTAAAAATCAAATAATATAATTAAATTTAAAACAAAATAAAAAAATTAGTACTGATTATTATCATATTTTATTAATAATAAATACATCACAATTAAAATAAAATTAAAAAAAAAATAAAAATAAACAAATAAATGAAATTAAATAAATAAAATAAAAATTAAAATATAAAATAAAAATAAAATAAATAAATAAAAATATATAAATGAAAACAAAGGAAAAATAAATAAAAAATTAACTACAAATCATTATTTATAAATAAATGACATATTTATTATTATTAATCAAAAATAATGGGAGCAACTATTAATTAAGAAATAACTAATAAATATACATATAAAATAAGATAAAATTAAAATTAAATTAAATTAAAATAAAATAATATAAAATATTATCTATAATAATAATATAAAAAATAAAATATTGAAGTAATTCATTTTTTTTAACATCATTATAGTAATAATTTATATATCAAATATTTATTTAACATACATATCATTGTTTTATGTATATAAATATATATAATCACATAAATATCAATTTCTATATACAATACGAATATAATTCTATATAGTTCATGTACTCTATGAGAGTGTATCGACATGTGGTTTTAGCATTTCCATTCGATGGCTGTTTCCAAAACTGGCACAGACGGCGTGAAACAGAGCCCTGAACAGAGCTAGCCAGAAACCCGCTCTGTTGTGGGTGTGTGCGAGCCACTGGGGCACCTCACAAAAGCCTTTTGTACTTGCGCAAATGTATTTTAGCATTAAATGTTGAGTAAATACAAATGTTTGGTTTTTCCAAAGTTAAAAATGGGTTAGTTTGCACAAAACCGTCACACAAAAAAAAAAAATGGCAATAAAAAGACAACAGCAAAAGAAACAGTTACACACACATACACACACAGGCACATGATGAACATAAATCAATGTAAACAATTTGTTCTTTCGTGTCTTTAACAAGAAAAAAAAATAACCAAAGGCATTTATTTTCATATACTTAATTTGGATGAAAAAAAGAAGAATAATTTAGATATTAACGGCGCATTGGCATGCGAGCTAACGAAACCAAAATTAGTTGGCGAAAAGCTCAAATGTAAACGAGAGAAGATAAATTAAGAAAAACTTGTGCAGACGGCTATTGACTTTTGCTTATTTGAAATACGAATGCCCATTGCTTATATTGAAATTGCATAGCTGCATGCCTACAAGCCATGTGATCGCATCTCACATTAATAATGTCTTCATAAATAAATACAAATTGGGAATCCATTTATTTTTTAACAGAAAGAGTATCATTTTATTTGGTTAATGTTTTATATGAATAGATAATATTTTATTAATAATGTTGCAACCAAATACCAAAAATATATCTATATGACTTCAATATTTTACAAAATCAATCTTAATATGAAATTAATCTTAATGAAAAATAAATATATAATATAATAAAATTAAAAAAAAAAAAAAAACAACCATAAATAAACACATCCTCATTAAAAAATAAAAATAAAATGTAAAATAAAATGTAAAATAAAAACAATTAAAATAAATTGTAGTAAATAAATATATATAGAATTATGAAATATAATAAAAATAAAATCCAAAGAAAAAAGACTAGCTGTATTTATATGATTTCCATTTCAATATTTTGTTTATATATTAATTGCTAAAAAAAAAATGTTTTTATAATAATTAGTATTAATATTTTTATATTAATATTTTAATTGTTAACAAAAAATTTTTGACTTTTAATAATGCAAAACACAGTTTAATTTTAGCCTATGTGAAATTGTATTTCTAATAGTGAAGAAGTACAATAAATTAATAAATTAATTAAATGAATAAATAAAAATTCAAACCATAATTCGTTCTAATTTATTTTATACAAGCAACATGATTACTGCTGAAATATTATCAAAGAGAGAGATTTTTCTCAAAGAAATAGTAACTCCAATATTGGCACACAATCAATTGTGATCCTTTTTCTAATGATATTTAATTCCAAGTCAAAGACTAAGCAGTACCCAAATCAAATCGGACTGTCAAAACTTATTATCCACACCGATGGCAGATCGAAAATGAACTCCCAATGCCCGGAAGCACTTCGGAGAGTCGAGAAACCCAAAGGGTAGGCAGCTTATGGCGGCGAGTAGCAAGTGTTTAGCCCGATAATAGCAACAACAATTGGAACAACAATAAGTCCAGCTAATGCTGTTTCGTCTTGTCAATCAATTCATTAATCACAGCGAAGGCAGAGCAAGACAGCAAGAGGGGGAGGGGGAGCACGAGAAGAAACGAGAGGTAGGGTGTCCATGCCAGGTTTTATCTACGTTCTGCTTCATTTGTGCTAAAACGTGTTTATGTCAAATTCAAGTAATTAATCAAAACAAAAAGAGACGACAGCAGCATGTGCGAGCGAGAGGGAGAGACTAGGCGAATATATATACATACATATATGCAGAAAAAGTGCGGCTAATTTTCCATTATTCATTGTGGCTGCCTGCTTCCGGTTTTATTTATTTTTCTTCACACCATATTGTCATGAAAATTGACTTGTTTTTCATTTTCACGTTAAACTCTCTGACAAACTGTCAAATGTCTCTGACTGCAAAGTGTTGGAGGCGACAATTTAATTGTATCTATTCAACTAAAATATCAACATAAACCGAACAATACAAATATAAAAGAAGATAGATAGATAGACAAACGCGAAACAATTCGAGAAATGCTTTTTATCTCTTGTGCTACGATCTCCAGAGGCAGCAGAAATTTCATTTGTAAAATAAATTTGTTCTTTTTTTATGGGCCTTTGCCACAGTTTCACAAATGTCGCCAAGCATTTTTATGTCGGCCATTAAATTATGGGCAAATGTTGTAAATTGTAAGTTTTAGATATGAGTATGTGTTGTTGTTGCTAGGGACTGTTAAGATCTAAGGTAGTTTGAAGCCATAAAACTTAATTAGCCAGAAACACAAATTCTTCGATTTAGATAGAGAAGGTTAGGTAGGCTGACAGACTGAGAGAATCCAAAAACTATAATTGGCAATTATAAAAATGATATATGATATGGGAAAGAACTTTACTAATGGATGTAAATTTTAATATTTATTATTTACATTTATATATTATTTTAATATATGTACATATATTTTAATATATTGTATATTGATTATTATATTATATTATATTATATTTTCATATTCATTATGCGTTAAGTTCTATATTTTTTTAACTTAATTTAAAATACATATATTTGGAAAATTGTATGTGAAATATTTATATTTTTGTTCTAGCCATATATGTATCTATCTAAATATATCAAAAAATGCAATGCCTTCAGCTTGATCGAGCTGAAAATATGTTTAATATCTGAAAATTTGCGGAAATACAACCATAACAAATATTTGCTTTTCTAGAATTTTTATATATGTACATATATTTTATATACATATTGATTAGTTTCATTTTAAATAAATTAAAAAAAATAAATATTAATAAACTTAAGTTTTTGTAGCTTCGCAACGGCTGAATATAATTATTTTAACTCTAACCTATAAAAAAAAAATAAATAAAATAATTGTACTATTTTGATTAGTTTCATTTTGAATAAATTTAAAAAAAAAAATATTATTAAACTTAAGTTTTTATAGCTTCGCAACGGCTGAAAGTAATTATAAATTAATTAATAAACGAGCCCATTGAAGCTCATTTGAATATGATGTAATTAAATGAAGTCTAAAAAGTTTGCTACGCATGTACAAATCAAATATATTTTTGCCGTTTTTCACAGAACCTCGAAGGAAGCTAGACACATCTATATACATATATATAGATATATAGGCACATTTGTATATCTGCAATGCTATATACGAATACTTATATTATGAACTGAATTCTTTTTGCAGACAAATCCGTTTCACACATGACTTCGTCAATGGCAGCGCTTTATTGATTTTTATCAGAAAAACTCACGTTAGGACGCCGTCAAGTATGCAGTTAATTGATAGACCCTGGGTCATTACTTAAATCTAGACTTACGAATGAATATATATAAATATAAAAAAAAAAAAAAACACCTCACTTGTGCCATTAGCAAGTCTAAGTAGCTGTTACAAATATCTCTGCGTATAGATAGAGCTCGAGTCTAACTGCGACACTTAATTGAATTTCAAGATTCTTGAATGCAAGCGACACGTAATTAGTTGACCAAAAATAGCACAAAAAAGTTGTCATGGCAAGTCACAAGTCGAGTGTGTTATATGATATATATGTGCATATATATATATATATATATATATATATATAGCATTATATATTATAATATAGTATAATATAACACTCTCCCGATTGAAGCTGAGCTGTCTGCTGTCTGCTGTCTATGCGCAGCTCTTGGACTTTGGTTCGTAGAAAAATTCCATGACCAAAACAAATTTAATTAAAAATTTATAACGCGCAATAACAAAAACAAAAAACAAAAAAAATACAAGAAATAATTAAATGGAATTGATATTGGAATATTAAAATGAACGACTCGGTAAATATCCTACGAAATATGTATGAAACAACACTTTTGCAGTTATATTTATTCAACAATTTTTATGAATCATTGATACACACTGCACACATCTCTATTTTACAGGGTATACACAATAGATTTCATATAAATTTGCATAGACTATGCATAGAGTCTAGCCAAATGCGAAAACAAATAGAGTCGAGCACTAAAATATTTGCTGTCTTTGTATTTCCATATGCCAAATGAAACAACAACAACAGCAACAACAACAATAATAATATAATATTGAAGAAGAAGAGGAAGCACTCGTCATCATTAGAGGCAGGCAGTGTACAAAGTTATTGTTACGATTTTGGATGGTCTGGCCATTTTTGGCAGACCTCTTGAGAGTCTCTCGTTCACACGACGAGTGCCCCGACTGCCCCGCCCATCGCCATGCGCCCATGCCGCCCAACAATAAAATAATCGCCACTCAGCCCAAGGGGAGGTGAGAGAGCGGGAATGTGGGTGATTTTGGAGCCATATAGATCGCATTGCATTTGAATTGAGTTCGAATGGCGAATGGTTTAGTTATTTTCTCTCTGCTTCTCATCGGATTGTATAAAATATGCAACAATTGGAATGGAATGGAATTTTCTGCCCCATTTGCAGTTCAGCTGATTTGCATTGGGGCGTTGTAAACAACAACGATATAAGATACAACATTTTCACTCACCCCACATACATCTGTATGTATATATACATATATAGATACATATGTACGTGTGTATAGTTCGAGTTATTTCCCTCACCCCAGCCATGCGTCACACTAATTAACTGCTAAAGATTTTGGCATGATTTATGCGCTGCGCAGCGAGCGGCCTGTCAATAAAGCCTACAATCCATCATATTTCTATACACATAAATATACATACATACATTCGCATATATTTGTGTGATATTCTAGAGGGAAAATCTTGCGAGTTTTTTTAAGAACATCATTTGAATGGGATATTTCAAATTGACAAAGATGATGTACGGGTTCTTAAGGGAAAGAAAAGACATTTTAGTTAAGAGTCTGGGATGAATATCTTTTTTGATTATTGATTTAATAAAGAGCACTAATTTATAAACTATAAACTTTTAGCATGAATGCCAACAAAAGTTAAATAAAATTAAAAATAAATATAAATTTTAAATATAAAATCATCTATCAATCGATCTATCAAATATATTAATTACAATTTATCTGTCAAAAATATCTATTACAATTTATTTTTTAAATATTGAGCTCTAAATTATGGCAGCCCATTTAAAAATCATATTTTCACACTATATTCAGTATATAAGTAATATCTATTTAAAGAGCATTTAATTACCGACTAACTTATGATTTTTCTTTATATGTTTTCTCATATTTTATTTTCGTCATAATTACGCAGAGCGTGTATTACACAATTTTCAGACACATTCGCATAAGCATGAGTTATTCCACACACACACACACATACATAAGCACACTCATGCACACACACACACACACACTCACAGCTAGCTAAGTGTATATCTCTATCTCTATCTGAGTTCACTTTATTTATTTGGCTTTTATGTAAATTCACTTTGAATTGCTTTAGAAATTTTGCTAACCATAAATAAAGCTGCGTAAATTTGACATTTAGCACTTGAATGAGCCATTTTTATGGAGGGCCTTAACAAGTTGTTTATGCCCAGATGGTTAACCGAACCAAGAGTGAGCGAGAGAGAGAGAGAGAGAGAGAGAGAAAGCAAACCAAAAACGAAAAAAAAAAACGTCGAATAAATGGATTTTTAATGCTGGCACTCGAGGAAAAACTGATGTCAGAAAACCAATCTGTGCACAGGTTGTTTTGGGGTAAGTTTTAATGGCTCGATCCAATCAAACCAGAAAAACAAATATTCAAGTAATTTTATTTGTATCTCGAGATAAGTGGAACATAAATGTTTTCCCAAACATATTTTTTTGCCCTATTGGATCTAGGTTTGTTAGTCAATTTATTACTATTTAAGTAGCCTTTTGAGCTGCAGTGAATTTGGATGGTAAATATAATGTCTTGTGGGAATTTAAAGTAAACCCTAAATTCAAGTTTATATATTTACATATATTATACTAATACATGCAAAAATAACAATTTGATGGTTTACAGTAATACAGTTGAGATGTGATATAATATATGTATATGCATTTTATATTATTCAAATTAAAAAAAAAAAAAAAAATTAAATGTATTTGTTTTAAAATGCATTTTTTAAATTAAATTATTTTTATTTATTTATTTATTTATTTTTCTTAGGACTATTATCAAATTTTTTCTTTATTTTTTGATATATTTTATAGATATATAGGTTTTAAACCTAAGTTTTCTATTATTTATTTAATGATTTATTTATTTATAAATATAATTTTTTTTTTTTAATTTTTTTTATTTTTTATTTATACTTTAATAATAATACTGCAAAGCAATTTCCATATGATAATTTTTAGTGAAAATTTATCTCAAGTATCATTAAATGATATTCCATATCAAAAATATTTAAGATTTGCAAATAAACTTGCCAGTTCAGTGTTTTATGCTTGTTGAGATAAAACCCTATCAAAAATCTGAAATTTTGTTGCGCCTCTTTTATATCGAATGTCCTGCAACGCCCTAAATTGTAAAGCTTCCAGAAAACACTCTCAACGCCTTTCCGTTTGCAGTTTTTGTGGCTGCTGTAGTTTGTGTTGCCTTTTTTTTTTTTTTTTTATTTCACACACACAAATGAAAGGAAGAAAAAACAAGTAAGAAAGCTCTAGTCGAGACTGCTCGACTACGAGATCCCCTG
>NW_022046042.1:105388-119570 GCF_001654015.2 Drosophila navojoa | reverse complement strand
ATAACGCCTGGTTGACTACTTTATCACCTGAGAAATAGATATGCAATGGAACAGATAAACTTAGCCTCACAGAAAGCAAGGCATAAGGCATATATGGCCGGTAGAGGCAGCTATAACGCCTGGTTGACTACTTTATCACCTGAGAAATAGATATGCAATGGAACAGATAAACTTAGCCTCACAGAAAGCAAGGCATAAGGCATATATGGCCGGTAGAGGCAGCTACATATATCGCGTTGCATAGCTACGCTTATTATTAAGGAATACTCCTGTATTGTTACTTCTATAGAAACTTTCTTACTCATCTGCGATACACATTCAATAACTCTATCTTTCGGCTAGCCTTACCGTAAATCCACACAATGCCAGACAGTTCAAATATGGCCAATATGAAGACCACATAGGTGCCTCCATAGAAATCGACCAGGGTCAAGATCCATTGACCGCCCTATTGAATGAAAAAGAGAAAGAGATATAATTATGCTATTCAAGACATTAACTTCCATGGTAAACTAGAGCCGTACCGGCGTAACATAGACCAAGCCCATGAGGAAACCACAAGCGGATGTGGCCAGCGCTACCTTCCAGTACTTCCACGACTTGAACTGATCACAGATGATGGTCACAATGGTGCTCTGTAGCGCCACAATCGATCCAATGCCCAGTACGAACAGCATGAAGAAGAAGAGAGCCGAGAAGAGCTGCGGCACGGCCTTAAACTTGGATATGGCATCCGGATAGGAAATGAAGGCCAAACCCGTGCCACTGCGCACCACATCCCGGATATTTTCCGCCTTCAGATTATGCGCCAAGTTTCCCAGAATGGCGAATATGGTGATGCCACCCAACAGACTAGTGAGCGTATCCAGGCTCGTAACAATCATGGCGTCTCTATGGGTAAATCGAGAAACGGAAATGGAATTAGGGAAAGAGTTTTGATGGAAAGCAATGGGGAGAGAGAGACAGAATGAGCAGAGCTCTAAATCGATGGATAGAGATTGATAAGAAAAATAAATAAATAATTGTAAAGATCGATAGATGAAGATTGATAGGAAGAATTTGATACTTGGAAGTGAGACATTTCAAGTTCCAGAGAGAGATCGATAGATAAAATAGGCAGGTTTCAATAGATAAAGAAAGGCTTAACGACTCAGAAAAAGTTCCATAGGTAGAGATTCATAAATATATATCGATAGAGAAGATTTAATATATAAATGTCGATGTAAAAAATATACATAGAAGACAATAATAGATTAAATATATTCAGTAATTCGATGGGTTTGAATAGGTAGAGCTTGATAAACATCGTATTGACAAGATTACGGTTAATGTATGCCTGTCCAAAAATAAGTAAGTAATAAGGAGTTATAGAAGGAGAATTGGGAAAACTAGAGGCAGCATCAGAACTTTTATGGATAAAATTCGATTCATATAGTTTGACGGAGCTTCGTTATATTATATTATTATATATATTTATCATATAGGTATATGCGAGCTGCACACTCACCTGTATATGGCATGATCGAAGCGATTGTAGGAGGCGAACATGATGATGGGGCCACAGCCGACGGCCAGCGAGAAGAAGCACTGGACGACAGCCTCCTTCCAGACGATGGGGTTCAAGAGTTCGCCCCATTGGGGCTGCAGGAAGAAGATGATGCCGTCGACAGCGCCCTCCAAGGTGACGGCTCGGCCCAGCAGGGCGAAGAGCACTACGTAGGGGAACAGGGCCAGGAAATAGGCCGCCTTGCCGGAGCTCTTAACGCCGCGCATTATCACCAGAAATATGACGACCCACGAGACAAACAATGCAATGGTCAGCTTCCAATCGGGTATACCGATGCCGTCTGATATATCCGACTTTTCCTTGATGACAACGTTACTGGAAACGAAAGAGTGTATTAACAGACGCCACAAAAGACGGATGGAGGATCATAAAACAAATATACTCGGACTCTTCAACTCCGATTTCTATTCTACTTACAGAAAGTACAGCTCAGAGCTGCTCTGCAGTTTGGTAGTGTTCGACAAGATGTTCGCCTGCTGAGCCAATGCCGTGCTGGTATTCCCCAAGGCCGTCTCCACAAACTCGGTCGGTATGGAGTTGACGCAGTTGGCCCATTCGTCCCTGCAGTAGGACCAAGGCAACTCCGATTGAAACGACACGAACAGATAGTAGAGCGTCAGGGCCAACAGCGATGAGTAATACGTAATGATGCAGATTGTGGCAAAGGCCTGGCCATAGCCGACGCCCACAAACGATGGGCAAATGGACCAGATCTTGACCGTTCCCTGGCTCGTGAACTGGCCAATTATCATCTCCAGATAGTACATGGGTTTGCCTGATTAATATTATAATCTTTATATTAGTATTGTATGGAAAGAAATATTTAATTATTATTACAATTCTGATTGTCTTACTCACCGATCAGGAACAGCACGATGATATATGGTATAAGGAATGCACCTCCTCCATTCTCGTAGGCGGTAAAGGGAAAACGCCAGACATTGCCCAGGCCCACAGATACGGATATACAGGACATAAGGAACTCTATGCCATTGGACCAATTTGTGCGGCCCTCATCCTTTTTTTGTGCCTCCTTCTCATTGTTCTAAGAAGAGATACAGATAGCATATATTGAAAGTTTATCTCTCTACATATTGATTTATTACAACAGTTTCTAACATAACTCTCTCTCTCTCCCTCTCTCTCTCTGTCTGTCTCGCTCTCCCTTTCTCTTAGATTCTTCATATCACATCTTACTTAATAGATTACCTAGGCATCTCTATCGCTTAGCCATGCAAATGCCTCTCGTATCAGATCATCGTCGTCTGTTGTACTATCTAGTTTGATGGTCTGGAATTTCAGTTCGCTCAATGTTATCGCATCTAGAGTTGATATTTGATTTATTTAATGCCATGTTGATGTTTGCACATAATTCTCAGAGACACAAGCACAAATATTTGGTCACACGACTTGAAAAATGAAACAACAATAAAAAACAAATTCGGCAAGAATTCTCGAAAAAAAAATTCGCAACAATCCGGTTGACAATCAACGTGGAATTCGTAAGATAACGGGCACATCCATTGTATTATACGATGTACCAAAATAGATTAATGAGTGGAGGCTGGTACCGACTTCATAATACTTGTTCATTGTCCGCATTAATTTTTATGATTTACCGCGAATCCAATGGGTATATATAGATATATAGTGTAAAGGCCATGCAGCAAGGACAGATAGTTATTCCGTGAAATATATATGTATATACTCTTTTAAGTGTGCGAACATAATTAGCCCCATAAATTCTACTCTAGTTCTGGGCTTTATAGCATTCATAAAATTTACTCTAGCCTTTATCTAACTTTGATTTACTTCAAATTTTATGATTGTTATACTACTAGATCATAAGATAGCTGATACTCGTGCAGAAAACGAAAGCAAAGTATATTGGTTTTTCTGACACAGAATTACGATAACTTTTGTATTTGTTTTGTTTTATTTGAAGATAGATCCTAAAAAGTTTTCATATTATCTCAATGCCCCTATCAACTCCAATATCGCTGAAGGATGATAAACTATTTGACAAAAAACATATAGGGTCTTCTGATTCCATTTACGTATGCAGCACGTGGATAGCCTTCAATGATATATTACGGCTATAGCCGCATTGAGTTGCTATAAATGCGAGTCATATCCGATAGTTAAAGCCCAAATACTGTACGGTGCACTTTGTGATTAGAGATTATGACTATGGGCCCCAATATAGTTAGTCAGTCAGCTTTTACAGCTCGCTACGGAGAAATGCTTTGATTGAAGCTGAGCCGCGCACACGGAACAGATCGCAGACTGATTGATTGGAGCGAACTTTGATTTATGGCAGCGATAAGATATCAATTTTAATGAGCACGTGACAACTAAGTTGGGGGTTTTTTAATTCAATGATGGACACCGCCAAAAAGAAGAAAAAAAAGTAAATAAATAATTATAAAAATATTGCACACATAGATTGAAAGCAAATTAAGCCGTCAGCAACGAGGCTTGAGCCGGCGTCAGAATGATTACGCCGCCAGCCTCTCTACCACTACGCCACCCTTGAACTTGAACCGCGGCAGACAAATGCACAATTAAGTTAACGGCTAACAATTGAAGCACAATTCAATTGCAAGCTCTCTTCTATTTATAGCATACAAAAGTGAATGTCCGCATTTGATTGTGTGTGGGTGTGTGTGTGTGTGTGTGTGTGTGTGTGCACATGCAGAGAGAATGGCCAACGCGTGACTTAGCCACACGTTTCATAAATTTTGTATGATTTAACTAATTTTAATGAAATTTTCATTTTCATTTTTGTTTTTTCAAATAGCTAAATCTCTTATAAATATATCTCTTATACAATATTTCCCATTAAATTGTCATTTACTTGATTTTCTAAAAAAAAAAATTATTATGCAAAATTCCTAATTTGAAAGCAAAAAAGGGCATTACCGACTGCAGCATACTCATTAAGAGCCCTAAAAATATATAGATTATATTTATTAAAATCCCTACAAGCTGTCAACAGTAATTTAGTCGTCAAATTTTCAGTTTCTTGAATTAGAGCTGTTGAAAATATAGTTTATGCCGCCTTGCCACGCCCCTAATATGAGCTGTCGATAGGTATTACAAAATTCAACTTCGTAACTCTGCTATTGTCATTGTTTCTGAGATACAGGAAAAGGCATTTTCCAAGTTGTCACGCCCCTAGTGGGTGGTGTGAGACATGAATCATGACACTCTATAATTCGAGAGTATAACCGAGTATGTGTGCCAAATGTCAAGTCTCTAGCTTCAATATCGTCGACGGACAGCAAGCAGAACATTGCAGAAAACCAATATACTCGTTTCACTCTCGCTAATAAGTTTAAACTTTAAAGATAAAAACTGTATTTAGTAAACTCGGAATTAAACTAGCGAGATTTCTCGCCTTATAACTACAGCTTGATTAGTTTTTTAATCGGTTGCCTGAGTGAAACAAAATTGCCCAAAGATTATCTACGATGAGAGGCTGGATCGATTATAATATATATACTCTATGACATGCCCCACAACTCGATGAGCAATTTAATAGAGCCCACGAATCCCCCGTTTTGATGGACTCAGAGCACACAATTAGAAAGAAAAAAACTTTTACAATGCGAAAACTTTTCACAGAACTGTGACAAAAGCCAAAACAATTAAGCAACTGCATTTGCAGTCACATCGTTTAGAATTGTTTCTAGATCTACATACATACATATGTATGTATGTGTATATAAATAAGGGAGGGAGATGGAGAGACATGCATGTCATAAGTATAATAGCAAATTGTTAGGAAAGCTAAATGTGAAACAAGCTCTGACGCTAGTAAAAAACCAGTTAGCCCCAGCTGGGTGGGTCTGCGCGACTGGCAGTTACCCTGGACACAACAAGACAAGAGATGAGAACTACATTCTTTATAGATTACCTGACTTGCGTCGCATATAAATAAACGAAATCAATTTATTAGAGTCTGTCTAAGATCAACGCTAAATGCCTCCAGTTGCGAACTATCAATATTTATCGATAAATATATATGTATCCATATATAACTATATATTAGAAAAGTCATGAGATGCATGAACTTTCACTCAAATATCAAAATTCACACTTTTGCCAATATACCCCATTGACATTAGGTTTTACTACAGGGTATACGGTATGCAAAACGCAATCGGGAATAGCCCTAAACGCGAATAGCGATGACTATTGATAATATTTAGCACATTTTTTATTAGTGCATTTAACCAACGAAAAACCAGTTGATGAATCAATCCAAGAAATATAGACGAAGAAGAAGAAGAAGCGGAAATAAGTTCTAAGTCGCACTGAGTCAAGTTAGTCGTCTATAGTATAGCTATCAGTGGGGAGGGCCCCCAATAAGGCCTTACTATAATTATCGGTGTTTGCACAGCTTGCCTGAAAGTCTGAGCAAATATCATCAGATAGATTTGCCACATTTGTGGATCGCAGAGAAGGGTGCAAGAGTACCGATAAAGCATATAAATATGAGCTAGCAAAATACGTTATGGAATTTTTATTTTCATTTTACGTCTTTCGCTTGAACTGTAGTTCAAATACCTTGCGGCCCGTTTGTTCCATCAAAACAATGTCTGACGAAATATTGCAGATATAATATGTGTGTATGCCTGTATTTATATATCTTAATTATCAGCAAAGAGCTGGGAAAGAAATCGTCTTGCTTTTACAACTGTTTACAAGTCGTATACACTCGAAATTTTTACCAGCAAAAGACTGAAGATCTTCAATAATAATAAGGAAGTAAATTCAATGGAGGATTTTGATTAAAATGTTTGGATTTTAAAAGAGATGTGCAAGAGCTAGGCGATCAAAAGAGATATCTTCTGAACGATCTAGTTAAATAGGAAAGGACTCATTTGATAGATGTAATAGTTGATGCGACGAAACTCTTGGATTGAGCTGAAGATCGAGCGAAGCTATCAATGATCGGGGATGAGCTAGACAAATGTGCGATGATCAACGCTGCTCGAGGGTGATCAAAGATGATTAACAATGGTAAGAGATGATCTACAATGATCAGCACTAATCAAAAGCTTTCAATAATGATCTACTTAAATGAGCAATGTCTAAACTGGTCTACTGTGATCAAGGATAATCTACAATAATCAACAATGATAGATGATCTAGTATGAGCAACATTGATCAATAATGATAATTTATGATGATGATCAACGATGATCCACAAAATTCAATAATGATTTACTAAGATCAACACAATGATTTCTAATAATCTACAATAATCAAAAGGATATGTACAACCTACAAGGATTAAGGGTGATCTAGAGGAATAAGAAGTGATTATCTAAAATTAACGACAAGGATCTACAATCATGAACATTGATCAGCACTTATATAAAAGAATCTACAATGATGAATTGTAATGCTCTACACTGATGTATAATGATCTACAATGATCTAAAATAATCTACAATGATCCACAAAGATCTACAATGATCTACAATGATCAGCAATGTACTATAATGATCTACAATGCAAAATTATAATGTTCTACACTGATGTATAATGATCTAAACTAATCTATAATGATATACAATGATCTAAAATTATCTACAATGTTCTATAATGATCTACAATGATGACCAATGATCAGCAAGTATTTATAATGATCTACAATATTCAACACTGATCCATGATATAATGATCTACAATGATATACAATGATCTACAATGATCACCAATGTACTAAAATGATCTACAATGCATAATTTTAATGTTGTGCACTGATCTATAATAATCTACAATGATCAACAATGTGCGAACATTATACTAATCTCGAATTCTCAGTGATCAATAGTGATCTGAAAAAATCTTATATATGATCTGCATTTAATATCAGTTGAGCTTCCATTGACTGCTTCATCATGAGCACAAGATCTATTAGCTGATATATCAGCTGACAACAAATGACAAGCAAAATGCACAATTATATAGATCCTCTCCCTTATTCTCCTTATTCCAGTAAACTCTATAAACACGATGAGCTCAGCCCAGCTAGCAACCGAGGTGACTAAAGAGAATGTTAAACACCTCTTAAAGTCTTTAATTTACAAATGAGAAATTATCTAATATACACATAATAAATGTATGACAAATTGCATCTGAACATTTACAGAGACAAGTTTACAGTTGTTTGAGCGAGTTCCATAATAAGTTAGGGAAACACCATGAAGCTGTCAAAGGTAAACAGAGAGAGAGAGAGAGAGAGAGAGAGAGAGAGAGGGTTAAAGAGAGCGAGAGGGAGGTCTTGCATTTTTTGCTCACTTCCACTATAGTAGATATTTATAATTTACATAATCCCCTTCCAGGCTGAGTTGCATTATTTTCCCATTTTATGACTGATGAGCTTTGTTTTGGATTGGCATATTAGATAAGTTTGTTTTGGTTTATGGCTCTAGCTGCTTTGTCGGCCTTAATGATTAAATGATGCTATATAAAGTCAGATTGTCTATGGCAATCTGAAATCTAAAATTTGAAGACAGTCTACGACTATTTCTAGTGCTCTTCTGCCGGGTACTCCAAAACTTTCCCCTAGACTGCGTCTCTCTCTCTTCACGCTCGGTACTACCGGCACTAATCAGCCACTTAAGAGTACTTGAAAACTTTAGCACTTGACTTGAAGCTAATTAAAAAGTGATATTGGAGCTGGAACTAGATTTGGAACTAGTTCTTATACTGCTCATAATACTCAATTGCTTTAAAGTACCTTAAAAACAAATTAAAAATGTATCTATAAGGCTAGTGGAACTGGAACTGGAGTCGGAACTGGAACTAGAACTGGAACTGGAACTGGAATTGCCACTTCTGCTCTTAATCAATATTTTGAAAGCTCTCAGAAGCTCATGTACTCCTCCAGTTTAACGCAATTGGAATGCAGTCAAGCAGACATCTCAAACAACAATCGGAACCGGTACGGAAATTGAAATTGATTCATCTGATAATAATAAATGTTATAAATACCCAAATGCCAAAGTACACAACAAAATTAAGCACTTGAAGTGAGATCAATTAATACAGTACTCGAATGGAGATGATATATAGAGACAGGAGATATGGTACTCAAATTGGAACCGGAACCGGTTTTTGTGCTCTGAAAAATATACAATATATTTTAAAGGCTTATGAACCTGAGCTTAAGCTGCAAAATGTCTTGTGTGAAGCAGGTGGAACCGGAACTGGAACTGGAACTAGTTCCGGTACTCTTCAAATATACAACTATTGCATAGAATCTTAAACATCTACAAGTGAGCTTTAGTTTTGTAAACTCCATCTATGGACAAGTGGAATGGGAACTGGATCTGGCACTGGAACTAGCTCTAATAATTTTAAAATATATATACTTTAGCTAGTAATCACATAGGTATGCACTAGGCTTTAAACTGATTGAAATGCGATCGAAAATGCAAACTGAAATGGAACTAGAACTGGAACTGGAACTGGAACTAGTTCTTCCAAATATAGGGATTGTGAATAATTGCAACTAATCTAAATACATTCTATATAGATAAGGGAATCGGAACTGATGCTGGAACTTGTTCTTGTACTCACGTCTGTCTTGTTGTTGTCGTTGCTGTTGTTGTTGTTACTGTTGTTGTTGTGTTGGGGGCTGCCATTGGCCCCATTGTGCGGCATTGTCTTTAATTCCATGTTGCAAGGCGAAATTCGCGTTTGCCGGCCGAACGAATTCTTGTTTTGATAATTGTTAATTGTTAATTTTGTTTACAATCGTTATTATATATATTTATAATTTGTTAACGCACTGCTGAACATTTAATTAAGCGAGAATTCAAAACAAAACGAAAAGCAAAAATATATATATATATAAATATAAAATTTAATGCAATTACCACCAGCGCCGCGCCAGAGTTAATAAAATTGTTTAAATGGGCTTTTTAACTAGCGGCTGCATTCGAGCGAGAGCGCGAACGAGAACGAGAGCGAGAGGGGGGTGGAGAGGGAGAGAGATGGCAATAGAGAAAAAGTCGTACCAAAGGCCGAGTCACGCTAAATTTTGTTTGCAATTGTTGAGGTTGAGTTGTGATGCCGCGAATGCCACGGCTAGAACTGAGGCGGCGTCGAGCTTCGAGCGCTTTAAGAACCCATCAGCCAGCAGCGACGCTACAAACAATCGTGTAGGTAGGTACACAGGTACACACAGGGTAGACAGGTAGGTACACACACATATGTAGGTACACAGGTGGAGTGCGACAGCAGTCGCAGCAACTAAAATGCTTTAGGTACATGAGCAAAGCTGTGCCATATCATACCCCATATCATTGTCATTGCCATCATTATCATCGTCATTATCATCTTCATTATCATACATCAGTTAGGTACAATTAGGTAGAGTTTGGTGGGTCCCTACAGCGCCCTCAATGTGATCTCAGTTCCCCCCCACGAGAGCGAGAGAAAAGACAGAGAGAGTGAGATGGAGAGAAAGTGTGAAAGGAAGAGAGAGTGAAGGGGAGAGCATTTAAGCTACAACCACCTGTTTTTAGGATTATGGAAAGTGAGGGGAAGTGAAAGCAAAGCGACAATTGACGCATCTTCCCATTTAAGTGTGTTCGCTGATGAATACCCCTTAATTATATGGGAACTGGCATATATGTACATACATACATGAGCATGGACTCATGAATACCCCTTAGTCTAAGTGAAGCTTAGGCAATACTCAGCAGACAGAGTAACTTGGCGTCTTTTACTCACATGATCGACTATTAGATACCCTATGCTCAGTTCGGTTGTATTGCACTAAATAAATAATAAATGTATACTTACATATATCGACTTATACAGTCTTATGTAGAACTATAGCTTACATTTATTGCTAGAACATGATCGACTACAAAACATCCCGAGTTTTTATAATTTTATTATTTTCACTTATTACATTTACTTTAATGAAAACTTATTTTAAAGTCGTAGAAAACTCTTGCCTGACTATGAGATATCCTGTACGCAAGTTAGGTATACACACGACTAAAAAATCTGTATGTTATTTGAAATTTAAATCAAAAACCAAAGTATCTTGTGTTTACAGGGTATACATAAAGAATAATTCATATTTGTATTATGTATTCTTATGCTTACAGGGTATATAACATTTTGTTTTTAATATATAAAACTCCCTATGTGAATTACTTTTACAGGGTATACCATACACAATTTTAAATTTATATTCAAAGGTAATATTTCAGGGTATGCAATATATTCAAGCAGCAATTAATCATTTTCATGTTTTTTGTTTTTTTGTTTAATCTTTAATTTCACGTTCAAATTTAACATTCGTATAGCTAACATTTATTTCTCGATGCATGCTATAAATTATATTAGATGTATTAAGTATTACTGGGTATAAAAACATCGAGTTTCTTTGTTTCCAAGATATCCAAAATTTATATTTATTGGGTATACAGTATTACAGTTACAGTTACAATTCAATAGTCCTATGTTTACAGGGTATTCAACATTTATTTTATGCATATTTTTAGGCATATTTATTCAAGAATTTCAATGTATTCAAGAATAAAATAAAGAATAAAATCTATAATACAAAATTCGAATATTTACAGGCTCTACCAAATAAAATTACCTTTGATCAATATCAAATAGGGTTATAGACATTTATTTATACTAATCCAGAACATTCGATTGAGAGCTAAGTGTCTAACAGTTGTGCGATTCGCTGTAGTTAGGGCCGATCGTAGTGCTTTCTGCCATTAGATGTCAGATACATTTTGTAGCTAATTCCCAGATAAAGCCATTATGCAATGGTGAATACCCAGTCAGCTGAATTATTACCGCTCGACAGACGAAAGCAATAAACCCGTTCTCTCTCTCTCTCTCTCTCGCTCTCTCTCTCTCTCCCCCTCTCTCTCTCTGAGCAAACGCACTGCATGCGTATTTCCAGAACCGAAAGAACTTGCGCACAGCATTGTAAAAACCAAGCGTGATCTGTTAAGAATTTCAGTTTGTATTGACCGAGAACTCTATTCTTAGAAACAAAAAAACAAAACAAAACTCTATAGCATATATTAATAAATATATTATTTGTTAACATATCTGATTGCCCCTTCTAAAGATATCGATGATAAATGAAGCCACAAACTTTTTTAGAAGAACATCGAGCTTATGTCATATTTGCCTGCAAAAGGCTATAAATTAACACCAATAAACTTGCTCTGGCGGGGAGTGCCCAGCTAGAAGATACCCTGGAACAGCTATTTAAGTCTCTGAGCTTATTTAACACACGCATGAAACACAGCACACACAAACATGCACACATACATACATATGGATGTAGACACGAGCTGAAGCTACGCTTATAATGGGCTTTACTATGGGAAATCGAGAGTTAAGTAACTTTTGTTCCGCATAAACTTTTTTTACGCCAATTTCAGAGTGTAATAATAGCTTACAAGATTACATACATACATATATGTATTTATGTTCACGCACAAGTCGTTACGGTGCTTGGGAAATAAGATATGGGGAACGAGGGTAGGCATCCAAAATCCGAAATACACAAAATCTATACAAAACAGGAAACCACAGAGTAAATTTTAAGATCTTTAACGCTTATGCCACTCAGACTAAAAACAAAATTCATTTATCAACTACTATCGATAACTTATTATCGATAAGTTAAGATCAGCTTGTATAGAATATGATTTATGCGGTTTATATAACTTATTACCTCAACTCCACGAGCTTTAGGGGCCCTGCCACGCCTCCCCAGCACCCCGCACATACATTTCCAAAAAGAAAACAAGTATATATATTTTTAATAATTTTTTTTTAGATTTTTCAATAGTTTTTATTTTTCATATAGTTGCTTTAATTTTTATATTTAATTAATAGCTAAATTTTGTTGTAAATTATTTTCACTTGAATGTGTCTATAAATTAAATCTTATCCTTTATTTATCGTCTCAGCATTATTAAATTAAAGAAAACGAAAAATTAATATGTATATATAGAATATATATATATACATATATATAGAATAGAAATAGATAATGTAACACGATAACTAGATGTGAAATTTACGATTTAATATGTGCTCTACTTCAAGTTCTTATCCATGTCGATGTTTGTATGTGTGTGCTTAGGTGTCTGTCTGTGTGTGTGTGTGTGTATGTATGTATGTAGGTGCGTCTGGGTGTGTGTTCATGGTCCGTTAAGCTGTTGATTAACAATTTTACAGCTGACGAATTTATACAACGTAAAATCAATAATAATAAAAACTAGAAAAAAAAACACGTTGACAATCATTAAGAATCATAATAATAATGATAAGTATAATGATAATAATAATATAACATAAGTAATATGTAATTCATTCACATACATATTTCTATCATAATAAGCTAGCATACGAAGTATTTTATTTAATCAGAAATCAGACAGTGAAAAAAAAAAACAATTATCAAATTATCTTTTACAGTTCTATTAAAATTTGCACTACAATTGTTTTTTTTTTTTTTTTTTTTTAATTTTTTTAACTTTTTTTCTGTTTTTTTTTTTCTATTTTTTTTATTTTTAGGGAAAAGCAAAATCATAAACAAACAAAAAAGGAGCAAAATATATATTTCTATATATATATTTTAATTTCAACATAATTAGAACGAAATTATGCGCCAAGTCTTATAAGTATATATATATATATATATATATATATATGGGTGTATGCATATATATATATTTACATACATAAGCAGATATATATATATATATATATATATATATATACGTACATTCTATAGTATAAATATCAACACTTGTACGTTGTTTTCTATTTCTTAACAATTGTTTAAAAATTAATTAGCCTTTTGGCAGAACAAATTTGCTTGCAATTTAAATTTGAAAAAAAAAAAAAATCCATTAATAAATATAGCATGTTCTGTGTGAGTCTGTGTGTGTGTGTGTAGGTGTAGGTGTTTGTATGATTTGATATACATATACATATGCAACGCTTATGCTAGCAAAAAAACAATTAAAATTAAAAAATTTACTTCTTTACTTTCTGCTATAGAGACACACGCATAGCACATCATTTGTTTCTGTTTTTGTTTCATTGAAATACATATACAAAAGGCATATTATATAAATAACATTTGAATTTCATCATTTCGATTTGACTCTGTGAGTTGTTCTGGTTTAATTGAAGCAATTGTCAAACTATATTCGACTTCTATATAGATCGTTTTATCTCTATATGTATATCTATAACTGTGAGTTTTGTTGTTGTTGTTGCTGTTGTTGCTTGTTACAAATTGCTTTAGTTAAGTGTTGTTGTTGGCATTTATGTATTTACACGAGAGACTATGAAATTGCAGAGATCGATCTCTCTCTCTCCCACTCTCTCTTTGTCTCACTCTCTTCTCATCATTTATTGCTAAGAAGACAAACAATTTCCGTTAACCGATTTGTTTGTTGTATTAGTAAAAATTTGTATAGGCTGCGGTGTAAGTCTTTTTTTTTCATCTAAACTTTCAGTTAATATATCCGTTTTTTTTTTTTTTTTTTTTTTTTATTTTTTTTTTTTTTTTTTTTTTTTTTTTTT
>NW_022046042.1:41555-105378 GCF_001654015.2 Drosophila navojoa | reverse complement strand
TTTTTTTTTTTTTTTTTTTTTTTTTTTTTTTTTTTTTTTTTTTTTTTTTGTTAAAAAAATAATACACATTTGTGAAATATGCTTGTACTATTCATGTTAAATACACAATACAAATCAAAATTAAAATCATAAATAAAAAAAATTAACGGTAATTAATGACTTTTTTTGTTGTTGTTTTACTCAGAGATAGAGGAAAGCGAAACAGAATACATTAGAATCATATACAACATGATTTCGTGAAATAAAGAAACCTAACTGTGCATTAGAAGAGTTTACTTTAAATTATATATATATGCATATATATATATATATATTTGTCAATCTTGTTGTATACTTCATATAACGTATGGTTCGCATTTACTCTTCTCTTTATTTACGTAGATATATATGAAAAATAAAAAAAAAATCTATTTACACTAAGTAATATTACTTATATTCTGAGTATGGTAATATCTGAAGCGTTTCGTTGGTTTTGATGTGTTTGAGTGCGTGTGTATGTGTGTGTGTGTGTGTGAGTGTGTTAGTGTGCGCGGCTCCATGTCCAACAGATTTAACGCCAATACATTCTCATCATTGTGTTGTACTGTGCACATTCCTAAACATAACTCAACCAATCGAAACTCCCCATTCTTAGGACTATACACATTCGAAACTAATCTAATTAGTTAGTTTAGTTTACTTTAGGATTAGCTTTAGTTTTTAGTTTAGTTTAGTTGTTTAGTTAAGTTGCCTATATGCGGAGATCAGCTATGGATCAGAGCACAACAAACAAATCGAAGAGGCATTCGCAACTAAAGCAACAAACAAAAATATTATTGCTCATTTTTTTTCTCATTTTTTTGTTTTTGTTTTTTTTTTTTGAAACGCCTTTTGTATATGAACGATCATTGGATATGAATGTATATATATTTATATATATATATATGTAGCCTATGTCTGTGTGTTTGGGTATTTGTGTTAACAATGCGTTACATGTCTGCATATGTGTGTGTGTGTGTCTATGTTGTATTGTGTTTTGTATTTATAAATAAATACGGACTCAGTCGCGTTCTACAACTTTTTGCATTTTACGAGCTTTTTCCACCAGCACTTTGAGACTTTCAACGTTTCGCTGCTGATTCTTGTTTGTTGTTGCTGTTGTTGTTGCTATTGTTGTTGTTGTTGTTGTTGTAGTAGTAGTTTCCTATGTGTTAAGTTTCATTGTTCATTTGGGCTGTTAGTCAGGCATCTCGACCCATTTTGCGAGATTTCTGGCGACAATTTCCTTATTGATAAAAATTATGTTCTGCAAATGCGAAAAAGACAGAAAAACAATTAGTTAAATATGTAGCATATAGAACAAGGCAAAATTTCAAATATCAAACTCAATGAGAAAGCGCTGAATGCATTCCAGCTATCTCGCTCGCTCGCTCACACTTGCCATCTCTTTCATTGTGGTGCGGCATTTTACTTACGTTTGGACCTAGAGAAGCAAATAAATAGATTTCTGGTATATTAAGGCTATTATAGCCGGCGACTTGTGCTTGCAAGACAATGCCTTTGGTTAATTTGCTGAGGATATCGGCCGCTTCAATAGACCAGGTCTCATCTATATAGAAAAACAATTGATTAGACATATGGAATATTGCATATAAGAATCCATGTAGAGTACACCTACCGATTGGCTCGACATTGGACAGTATGCATTCGGTTGCCTGGAAGGGCAACGCCATAAAATCTGTGCGTATCTGACGCAAAACATTAAAGCTGACATTCATATAGCCGCCAAAGTCCAAGAATTTGACCACGCAGCGCTCCTCATCGTCGTTGGGATCGTTGCCCACGATCTGGACACGATACCAACCGCCATTGATGGGCATCACACAGACGGCGCTGATCTCGATGCTCGGCAATTTGGGCGCCTCCATGCTCGAGTAGCTGTCGAGCATGTTCTTCTGCAGTGCGTGTAGCGATGGGTGTGATGGATGCAACGGATGCTGCACGAATATATGATTGCCAGAGAGCACTGCGGTGACTGACACGTCATTGTTGATGCCCTCGATCAGGTTTAGCTGCGAAATTGGTAAGAATAAGCACGTTTAACAAGTGATGAAAATCGGGAATTCCTTAAATATCGATTTGTTATCGATAGCATGACATTACTTTTACGTTTTGTTCACGTTTCTGGCTGAACTATAGATAGCTTTATAGGGATGTTGGCAAAGTTATGTGTAGACAAGTCGTCTAGTCTAAATGAATCGATATACATTCGATAAATAATCACATTGATCGTTTTTCATAAACAATCTTAATCGATTTTGATGTGGCAGCTTAGTGTATCAGATATTGTTCAGTATGCAGCACTCATTTGGTTGAGTTTATGATTATATTTGAGAAAAAATCGAAGGATTTGCTAGCTGAACGATATACACTATATTTTGTAAGCTTCATTTTGTTATCAATGTAGTGATTGAAGCCATTTATCGATTTACTTTGCATTAGTGAACTGTTGGCATTGTTACTGCTATCGATAACATGCCGATATACATGTGTATACTTCAGTAACTCATGCGAATCATTTTGTAAATACGCTTAATCGAGTTACCCATTGGAATTGCAAGAATTATCAATCAACCAATCTAGTTACAGTTCATGTTATCGATAAAACATCCCTACAGCATATAAGAATATGTATGTAATTGAATACATGCATAAAACTCTCCCTCTATGATTGCACTATAGAGAGGTACAGATCGAGACTGGCAGAATCTGTCTTCAACTCACTTGTAAGCTATGGAGGCTTTCAGTCGACAGAGGAACTATGGATTGCGGAAGCGCATAGTGAATTCTTTGCATTGTGAAATTTGGATAGCGTCTGGATGGCAAACGCTGGCGTATCATGGCCAGCGCGGCGTCGATCTCGCTGTCGGTGCCTTCGATGGTGCAAATGCGCAGCTTGCCGGATGAGTAGCGATTCTTGCTCAAGCTGACATTGGCCAAGGTCTTCGACTTGATTTTATTGATGAACGTACGCTTGCGTCCATATAGCTGGCCAATCAGGCTATTCGGAAAGAAGAAGCGATACGAGCTCTTCACCCGTGACGTTGCCTCCGATCGCGGCAAGCTGGACCCTTTGCCCGAATCGCCAGATTGTACGCTGCAAATGCTTAGCGATGGACTGGCTGCATCCACGTTGCGCTTCTGATTGCCATTGGCTGCATCATCAAGGGCATCCGAATCAGTAGCAGCAGCAGCAGTAGCAGTAGCAGTGGCAGTAGCAGCAACAGCCGTTTCAGTGGCAACATCAGTGACCACCTCAGTGGATGCAGCTGCCGAATTCTCATTCAAGTCCACGGGCTTGGCCACAATCTTTTGCTCCTCCTCAGTCTGTTTGATCTGTGCTGCAGCTGTGCTCTGTAGCTGTGTCTTTTTGACGGGCTCTATTGGCTGCTCCACAGCGGCAACGGCATTCTCCATCACCTCCTTCTGCTCCTTCACCATCTCCAGCTGCTGCTTCTTGATCTTGTCAGCATCAGCTGCAGTTGGATTTGGCTCACAGTTGTTGTTCTGCTCGCATTCCTTGGTGTATTTGCTCTCGAGAAATGAATTCTCTGGGGATATTTTTGGTGTGCGTGTTGCCTTGATGACCACTGGCTCTTCTTTCTTTTGGTTGATATTCCGATTGTAGAACGAGACGCGATTCTTCGATATGGAATCCGGCAAATCTCTGGGCGACGAGAGATTCTCAAAGTCCTCGTCAATGGAGCATAGCTTCTTATGCTCTGCATCTTGTATCTTAGACTTTAGCATTTCCGAATCGATCTGTTGCTGCTGATGCTTGCCGGGGGAAGCGCGTCCATTGCTCTGTATTGTGATTGGCGCCGATTTACCATAGAGCATGGTATTCGGGCTCTCCTTATCATACTCCACATTGTTCAACACCGATCCATTGCCCACACTGATGCTCATCGACTTGGAGGCACCAGTACCAGGTACTGCTCCATTTCCGTTGCCCGAAGGCAATTTGCCATTTTGGGACTGAATGCCATTCACTGTCTTGCGCTGTGTTCCCGGCTCGATGCCCTCTTTGATCGGCTTTCCATTGGCAGCGGCGCCATTTGCATCGTCATCGTTTTTATCAATACGATTTTTATTTCTACGCCGAAACCAAAAGACGCCGAGTATAAATGCTACACCGGGCAGTGAGAGATAGAGTAGAGGACGACCGGATACCATTTTCGCTGAATATTGGAGAATCTGCAAATACATTCAAGTTGGTTTCGATTAATAATCAATATGGATTATGGACTATGAACTCTAGGACTAGTGATATACACGGTGCAGAGCGTTACTAACGAAGCTTTTCAGAATGAAATGGAAACATTTATTGCAATGCTATTCGAGTTCCAGCGATAGCAAAGCCAGGTGCATTCTCTGATTATTCAGAACTGTTGCCAACGCAATCCTCGGAAAGCATGTCTCAGATTTGCCGGGAATACACACAAAATCTGAGTAGTCATCGCAGTGATTTGTCTAGACAGTAAATGCGATATATTTTGCACCTTTCTGGTATTCAAGTTGCGTTTAAAATAATAAGGAAGTGGAAATATTGATATACATATGAATGTATGTATGTATGTATGTATGTATGTATGTACAAGCTCGTCTTGTACACATCATTTGGAGCTGTTGATTGGCTCTAGCTACCTGAACCCTGTGCTCAAGCGAATGGGCAGACGAATATGACTCTAATTGCTCAGATTGTCGCCCTGATCAGTGGGAATATAGTATATGTATGTATGTAAATACGTAATTTGGTCTGAATGTATACTTGATTTGATTTGTCATACTTTCTTCTACCTATTACATACTCTGAGCCAAGATCGTAAACATTTTCAATGGGTTCAGGGCATGGCAATATGAGTAAGTTCTTCCTCCAAATCCCCCTCTTCCTCTCTGGCCTAACATAATCATTAAAAAGCAAAACAATTTGAGAGAACTTTTAGAAAGGTATCAGAACGCTTAAGAATGCCAAATGCATAATGTGGAGAAAAGTGGAGAAAAAGAAGCAAGAGCAAAAGGAACATGGAAATGCTTAACAAATTTGCGTTAGCCATATAAATATTTTGTTGGAATTTGGGCAAGACATTTCTTATGAATATATACGTACATATATGTATGTACATATGTATATGTGCGTACTTTTTAGACCTTTAGTAGTTGGAAATGCTGCATAAAGTCAATTTGTTTGGGTCGCGACCATCACGAGACCCATTTGGCATCCACAACCAAGTGGATATGTGTGAGTATGTAGATATGTATGTGTGACGACGTATTTATAGCAAAAAATACGTAATTATAGAAAAATCATTCGAATAGCGACGCGCAGAGCAAATAAGGTGCAAAGCAGAAGCAGAAGCAGAATGCCACGCGGAAGCCAACAAGCAAGAGTGGGAGAGTGAGAGCGAGAGAGAGCGAGAGTGAGCGAGCCGCGCACACACACGTTTAGCGTGCTGATCGAGCGAGGGAGTGAGCGAGCGAGAGTGTATTGTGCATCTCACTTGCGCGTGCGCTGAGTGTCAAGTGTGAAGAAAAAGCCGCAACAACAACAACAAGAGCAAACGCAAGCAGCTTTCGGCTAGCTAAAGAACAAGCATAAGAACAACAGCAACAACAACAACAACAGCAACAGCAATGACAACAACAAGCATTACGCTTACGGCAATTGTTATGAAATCGTTACAAAACAAACGTTGCTAAAAAACTAATAAGAACAAATCAAAACCAAAATACAAAATAGGATAAATATATAAATACACATCAAATGACTGTCAATAACAACATTTTGGAATCACCTTTACTAATTTGCCACACTGTGCACACTGATTGTGGAATTTTCCAAATAAAAACAACTAGGAAATAAATAAAAACAATAAAAACTCTACCAAATACACGCCGCACACTCGATACTGTTTCGATCGTTATTTTCGTTGGGAATTTTAAACTCTATTCTTCTATATCTATATATTTATTTTCTTTTTAATATTTGTTTGCTTCTTTGTTGCATTGAACTGTTCGCTGGGTTTGTGTTTACTTCACTACTCGATATATAACTCAATTTGCGTTTATTTATCTATTTAATTTTCGTTGATTTGATGCCGGCGTTGCGACTCGTCGAATTCGAGCTTTATGTTTTTTCTATGTTCTATGCGTATCGCCGCCGTGCGATGATAGCGCCTCGATATACAAAGGGAAACTACCCAAAAGCGTTTCAGTTTTTTTTTTTTTCTTCTTTTTTTATTTTGCCACCCGCTCCAACCCCCCGCTAGTGTGTGTGTGTGAGCTAAGAGGAGGATCGTGTGATTTGCTTCGTTTTTCTATTTATTATTTCTAGCGAGACATTTGCCATTTGTCGATTGCAGCCGAAAGCAACCCAAGCCACCCAAAACCACCCACTCTGTTAATAGGCGCAACTGCAGTGTCAACAGCCTCAAAACAAAAATTCGATCAAAAATTGAATAGACAGAGAGACAGACAGACAGATAGATGGATAGACAGATAGCAAAGAGCGCCCTTCGTCAAAGCATTTCAATGAGACCATAAAAACGTTAGCCTCGCTCTCTTTAGTGTGCTCTCTCACTCCCGCTCTTTGTTTCTTGGGCAAACCTGTTGCCCTGCTGCCGTGTGTACATATGTGTGTCGATGTGCCTGTTGTTTATAGGCAAAGCTAGACGCTGGACACACCAACACACACATTAATTTACAGAGAGCTGGTTTCGTCACCATTGATAAGCCCTAATCATAGAACACAGGCCCAAAGGTCATCATATTAGAGCTGAACGATCTGGGCGCATTGTTGTGAGAGGTTGTCCATCAACTGTTGGCACATTTCGCATTAAGCGCAGTGTTGCCACCTGGACAAAGCGGGCGCACTCTTCGTGCGTGCATGTGTGTGTGTGTCTATGCGTGTGTTTTGCCTATGCAAACAAAAATATTTGACGCTTGACGCTTGACTTTGAACTTGCAGAAGGTGCCAAAAGCACGTTACAATTAGTTGGCAGTGTTTTAATAAAATTCCAGTTTAAATTTGTATTAGGTATGCACATAACAATTTAGTGTTTGACAGTTGTTAAACCAGCCACGGCTAGAAGCCAAGGCCTATGGATTGTATTTAACTCGTTATCACACACACACATACACACACATACACACTCACAAAGGGTGTGCGTGAGTGAGAAGGCGATTTTCGTCTATTAATACATACACGCACGCACTCAAATACAATAAACGGCCAAAAGCCAAATGCAACAACGATCTGCTTTAGTTTTGGCCTAAGAGTTGGCACCCTGCCCCTGTGCCCACCCCTTCCCTTTGTCCAATTGCTCTAGTCTGGCAACGTGGTTGGCGATCATATGCTCTGCGACAACGACGACAACGGCGACAACGGCATTTTTTGTAGAAGTGTATTGTATAATCGTGAAAATGTGTGATATTTTGATTTGGCTTTAGTTTTTTGCTCCCCCTTCTGCTTTGGCTTTGTTGTTGTTTGTTGCTTATCAGCACAACAACAAATTAAAGCGTTTGATTGAATGGCGTAGTGAAAGCCGTCAAACAACAAAACAAAACATAATGCGCACAAACATTTCAAACTAAATACAAAATTCTATGGAAAACGTAACAAAATTAATATCTAAGCTATATGACTCACGACGCCAACAGAATTGTACATTTATATATATGTATATACACATGTATTTAAATATACTGAAACTTTCGTATGTATACAAATGTCGACTTCATATATGTACATATGTATATATTTATGTATATGTATATATACATATATATTATATGTATATATAGACACATATGTAAGCAGGGACAGCAACAAATTTTCATTGTATAATAAACATAAGAAATAAGGACCAAAACGAAGAGCACATTGATCCTACGTACATATACACTCTCAACACACACACCGACACAAGCTGACAGGCGGTATAAATTGTATGCCGCATGTGTAGCGACAGCAAAAACAACAACAAGACGTTGCCACCTATTGATTATGTTGCGCATTTTTTGCACTCACACACAGACACAAAGTCACATATACAATAAAAAAAAAAGTAAAAAATAACTAATTAATAGCGGAAAAGAATATTTAATTTCTGTGCTGTTTTATTTCATATGAACGTTACACTTTACGACAAATTACGTTTGCTTCGAGCAGTCAAGCAATATGACACCATTTTTTTGCTTTGCTCTGCGAGTGTTTTGGCAAATGTTTTGTAGTAGGTTATGTTCCGCCTGTAAAAATTGCCCTTACCTTTTGAAACCAGTGGGGTAAATAATTTGCTTTGAATTGCTTTTTAAGAAGCGTAACTCTTCACTTTATTGTTTTTTATGATATTCACTATTTTTTATTTGACTTATAACACAAATTTTTAGCGTATTTTGGGAGCACAAATTAAACACGTGTCTACGTCCAACTTTTACATATCATAACATGGCCGGCGTATGCAGTGTTGCCATCGTAGTGCACAAATGCCGATAAACTAATGACGACGTTCGATCAATTCCTTGCTATTTATTGAAATGCATTTAATTCACAAATAAAACACTCTTTATACTGTCCCATATGGTATTGCATCTGAATTGTTTGCACAAAATGCTAAAACGCAAATGAATACAGTTAATCGAGCTGAATGACAACACATGCAAGAACAGGGCTGTATTTAAAGGTAGTCGAGAAAAGCGATAAGAACACCTATAAATACCAAAAATTTATAAACGACCTGTAAATATTTGTTCACATTTAAGTTTATTCCTTTGAAATAAAAATTATATTTTAGGGTAAAAGTAAAACTGACTCACTGGCTGACGCTTGAAACAATACTTAAAAATAAATAAAATAGCCCGCCTTTTTTAAAATATACTGAACGATAAGTTATTAGCAACTCTGATTTACTATCTTTGAAAGCAATGGTGCCTCCAAACTATATTCATAATGCAATATAACACTAAATATTTAATTACATTATATTATTATAACGCGTTGCATCGCCATATGATTAATACAGATCGACATATAACTTTGAAAATCGAAAATCGTATCGTATGTGTAAGGCCGAATCTGAATAGTCTGGCAGCTCTAAGCCAATGTCAGAGCGCAACGGCTTCCTGTTAGATTTCTTTGACAGCGCTCTTTCTACCATTTGACAGCAACTGAGGTAGGTCGGCCGCGAAATAGTTGTGTACAAATTCTGAAATTATTGCAAACATCTTACAGCTGTATGTGCAAATTATGTGTGCAATAGAAACTTAAAATATCGATGCTATATATAGCACAGTTGTTGCAAATGAATAACAAGTGAAACTAATTAAAAACTGTGTTTACAATTTTTGTTTGTTTTCCAGTGACAATGGCAGTCCGCTACGAGCTGTGTATTGGTCTCAACAGGGGCCACAAGACCACCAAAGTCAAGAATGTCAAGTATACCGGCGACAAGAAGGTCAAGGGTCTGCGTGGCTCCCGTTTGAAGAACGTAAGTGAAAAATCAATAATATCCCTATTGGCATTTGTTTACATTACGTTTGTCATTGCAATTGCAGATTCAAACCCGCCACACAAAATTCACTCGCGATCTGGTTCGTGAGGTGGTTGGACATGCGCCCTACGAGAAGCGCACCATGGAATTGTTGAAGGTGTCCAAGGATAAGCGCGCCCTCAAGTTCCTGAAGCGCCGCTTGGGCACACACATCCGTGCCAAGAGGAAGCGTGAGGAACTGTCCAACATTCTCACTCAGCTCAGGAAGGCTCATGCCAAGTAAAAACCTTGGCAAACAACAACAGCAGCAGCAAATAACATCAATCGGTACACTTGAAAACATCAACGGTGTTTTTTTTTTTATAAATAAATGTTGTGCAGTGTTAACAGCATTTGCTAAAACGTGTAAAGAAGAAAACTGAACAGTCGATGAAGCCACAATTAAAAAACAAATTATAATAATTACGCTGAGTGTTTATTTTTTTCAAGTGCATTAATCGAACCAAAACGACAGTTGAACATTTGTTAGTTGTTCCATAACCTCACTTTAAGCAAAAGCTTAACTGTTCTCTTTTATTCCTTATTTTTATTGACTTGGGGTGGCGATGCCACCTTTGTCAATAAGTGGCCCAATATGGAATATTCTGTACGGTAATTTCCAACATTGCTTTAGATTGCACAGAGCGGCCGGCTTTAACAAATTTGATTGTGGAATGTACAATGGAATGCTAATGGGAATATTCTTAACTGTGCTTTCCACAGGTTGCCTGGTTTTACGCTTAGCTTGGGATAGGCACGAATGTTGAGTTATTGGAATACCGCCTAGGAGCGAATGCCTAGAACTAATTGAAAACTATAAAAATATATATTTACATACATGTATGTATGTATATATACAGTATTTACTTAGAAGTATTGCAAGCAATCAAAAGTTTAGATAGTCTATTGATGTGCATGGTTTGGTTTATTAAATATGCTTGTCGAACTCTTAAGTTGATACTTACAACTAAATTAAATGTGATACATAATTCTTTCTAAATGCGATTATGCTATATGTATAGAAGACCTTGGACTACAGTGGGCATTCGGTTAACGTGCACATGCGTGTGTATGTGTGTGTCTGGCCGCAGCTGCAGTTCGTGCAGTCTCGAGCAAATCTTGTTAAGGTTGATGCTTACAAACTATGAGTACTCGGCGGTGCATTTTTGTGGAAGTGAATCAGGAACAGGGGGTTGGAGGGGAGACAGGAGCACCATGTGTGAACACAGCCGTTTGTGTCAACGCGTGCTAACTGTATATCCCTTTCGATTTGGATTAGAATTTTGATTGCTGCATTCAGAAGTCTTCGTCGTTTAGGCTGGGCAGCGAGATGGTCACCTCGCCCACCAGCTGCGCCTCGTTGGCATCGTTGGAAACGATAATGCGTTCGTAGTCAACACCAATTGGATTCACAATCTCATAGCAGCTGTCGGCCAGATCCGGCTCCTCTTTGATATGTGGCGCTAAGATCTGCTGCGTAACCTCCAGGCTCTCAATGCGCGTCATCTCTAGCCGATAGAAACCGTTCTCATCCACACGATAGGAGAAGCGTTTGTGGCCCGACGGCAAACGAAAGCCGTGCTTCTTAATCAGATGAACGGACAAGGATTTGCCCGTCTTAAAGTAGCGCTCACAGCAATGGCAGGCATAGAAGATCGGATTGTTGCCGTGCACCTCCAGAAAGTGCTGCAAGCAAATTGAATCGGGTTAGGGAGAGGTCATATAGATGATGGATCGATATTGACTTACTCGTCTCATCTGCGTGTAGGTGCGCACGGAGTACTGACAGCCGGGATGATCGCACTGATGCACCATTTTGGAGTGGACAATCTGTACGTGCTTAGCCAGATCCGATTCGCGGACACAGCGTGTGTCGCATTCCGTGCACTTGTACGGCTTGTCCTTCAGATGGCGATAGCGTACGTGCGTAGTCAACGAGCTGGCCGAGCTGCAGGTCATGTCGCACATGGTGCACTTGTAGCAGTTCACGTGCCGCACGACATGACCGCGCAGCAGCTTCTCCGTGGCAAAGAATTTAAAGCACTGCGCACATTGAAATTTGTGTGCTAGATGGTAAGAGAGAGACGGGTAGACGTAGATAGAGAGAGATATATTTTTGTTTATTCTTTATACAATATACTCACTGTTATTGTCCGGCTGCCGGCGGAGATGATCGAACAGCGTTGTCTTCGTCCTGAACAGCTCGCCGCAATGATAGCAGGCAACATGCTTTTTGTTCGAGTGCGTGCTGATGTGCTCGATGAGGCGATACTTGTTCTCCAGCTGCTTGTTGCACAGCGTCCAGTTGCACTGGGTCTTGGGTCGCTCGTCGTCTGGCGACTTTTGTATCTCATATTCGAAGGAGGCGTGCTGCACGATGTGATCCTGGAACTCGACTATGGAAATGAACGAGCGCTTGCAGTCACTCCAGCCGCAATGGAAATTCTGTTTCAGCTCGGGCAGCTTGTCGCCTTTGCGTGGCAGTGCATAGCAGGCAGGTATTTCGGGATGGAGCTCGCACTCGTGCTTGCCCTGGAGCAGCAGGTTAATGTAATAGCCATGATAGTAACTGTGCCGTTCGAATTCTTCGCGGCAATTTGTTTGAAAGTTGCAATCGTTCCACACGCAGACACACTTGTCCGGGCCCTGCGACTCCTGCTGCTGTTGCTGCTGCTGGTGCTTCTCCAGATGCTCGGCAATGTGGCCATTGAGCAGCCATTCACCATCGCAAATCACTTTGCAATCGCGCCAGCCGCAGGGCAACTGCAGCTCTGATGATTTTTTCCTCTTGCTCGTTGGGTGTTGCTTCATCATTGTGTCTGTGTGGGTGGGCGTGTGCAAATCTGGACTATATAAAAAGTTGCAAAATTCTGGTCAATAAATTGCAATTCCCTCCCGTGTAAAAGAAAAACTCTATCGCAATGGTATCGCTATAGTGATGGCAATTTTCAAAGTGCATCCGCATCGATACTTTCAGTTAGCTCGATTGGAGTATCGATTGAAGTGCAGTGCCAACCAAGCGGTAATCAGGGGCGAGCACTTTACCAAATTTAATGCCAAGTGCTCAACTCTCAGCTGTTTTCGAATTTTCAAAGATTTTTCTCGATAAGGACCTCCCAAAATGTATATATAAATTTCAATTTAATGGGTTCTTTTATTTGCTTTGCTTATGCGGCCTCCATTTCGTTTTTGTAGTTGAATAGTTGTTTACTCGAAGTAACACAGCGCTTTATTATTGTAATTAAACATTTCAAGCGATATAATAAAGAGAAAGGAATGGTTATTGAAAAGTCTTTGCGGGTTTTTTTTAAAGCTACTTTTAATCGTTGCACTTGCTGCTTAAAATGTACGATAGTTGATATAAACTTAATCTAAATCGAGTGCGCATTTGCATATCTATCGATTGGCTTAACGACACACCACTTTCCCTCCAATTTTCATGGTTTCAATAATTGACTTCTCTTTCTCTCTCTGTCTTTTACTAATAGCTGTATTTCTTGTTCAACTTATTTACAATTGTTTTGTTTTTTATTTAAATTATACAATATTGTTGCTAATGTTAATTCTGCCTAGAGCAAATGCGCACACACACGTTCTCTCCACAATATGCCAATAAAAATATTATACTTACACGGGACCTACAAATATTTATGAACTTGGCTTAAAGGCCTGGCATCACATACGCAATGTTGTCCAACGTTGTGGCCAGATTTGTGCTTAGCTGCGTCTTGTTCTCCAGCCCAGGTATTTGCGTTGTCATGCAGAGCAGCGGCCCCATCGAGCACAAGAGGCTGTCTAGGAGGACAGAGAGGCTACCAGAGAGGGCGACATGTCCATTGTGCTCCTTCAAGCGTTCCCCAATCACTGTCAGACTTTCGCCGAGCAGCTTTAAATGGGCAGCCGCATCAATAGCCTCAATGCTCGACGGTGTAATCTTGCCACTGGCCAGCTCCATATCCGATTGCGCAGCGCTTTGTCGAGCGGATGGGCTCGCCTGGCTAGTGGCTGCGGGAATCGCCTTGATCCGGCTGTTGTTACTGCGTTTCTGTCTGCTTTGTGCCCACGACGAGGGTGTTGTTGGCTGCTCCGGCAATTGGCCTCGATCTGCAGCCAATTTCTTGGTGCGAGTCGTTGTGGCGCGATTCACAAAACTCGAGTCTGGAGTCGCCGCTGCCACAGAGGCGCTGCCATTGCTTGCCTTTGACGGTGTTTGCGCTGTGGCCAAATCAGCTGGTGCATTATTCTCCCGGGTACGCGCCTTGGCTGCCAGCACCTTGGCTTTGCGGCGCCAGGCGTTCTTCTCCCTGTTGGACACATTGGCCCACAGCTCGCTGAGTCTTCGTGCCGCATTGGCAAGGTCTAGGCGAGAGATTACGTTTAGTTATTTGTATATGGGTTTCGATAATGTCTCACCTAGATCTGGAAAGTCGCGTTTGCGCACCTCTCGCACCCACAGGCTGTAGGCCGTGTAGCGCACCCGCATTTTGTCTTTTCTTTGCAATTTGTTGTCCTTGAGCAGCTTACGCTTATTGTTTGACTTTTCTCGCATATAGAGACTCTGTCGAACCCGCGAATCGTTCGTGTAGGAGGCCTCCGCTTCGACACCCTCGACCAGGTCTTGGACCAATGTGTCCACCTCATCATCAGAGTTCATAAGGGCGCCACGTAGATCGGCAGTGCCACCAATTGTGGGTATTGCGGTCTCCTCATCGGAGATATTGTGATTGTGCTCCAGCTCATCCTCTTCGTCCTCCTCCTCGGCGTAGGCCAGCGCCAATTCTTGTTCACGCTCTCGCAGCGCATTGGGTGGTCGACCGCGTCCTGGATATCTGGCTGGTTGCCTGCCCGGTCGTTTAGTGCGCTTTTCAATTTCCTCTGGGGACTCGAAGTCCAACAGTTTTGACGATTTTTTGCGTACGCGTCCACTACGTGAAACGCCAGCCACCTGAAAATCTAAGCAATCTTTGAGCACGGATTTTTCGTCAACCTTGCATGGCATACCCTTTGTCACAGGATTTGATATGGGTGATTCCATTGTTTTGATATTAATTATTATCAATATTATTAATTGTTGTAAACGACGCGATGAGAAATCAGTAAACAGCTGTTTACAACAAATACGGTCATACTAGGCCCATCCGATAAACGATGGTCATGAGCGCAACAACATGGAAGATTGCACAAGAATAATTCGATAATGCACAGCATCTTAAATAACAATGATAAGAAACTGATCGCAATGAACTCATGATTATGAGTTCAGTTTGTGATATGATTAGCTGTTTTATCACCATACCCTGTTATGATATTTCACATAGCTAATCAGCTGCAATATAAATGCATTAATAATTTAATAAGCTGCCTAATTATGCTTTATTCATTAAATGTATTCATTCAATCACAATTTTAATAAACAAATTAAAAAAAACACGCTGCTTGTAAGCATGTGACGTCACACCTGTAGATCGCAAAAGAAATGACCACGCGTGGCGATATCTTTTTGGGTCTGGTTGCACTTGAAAGGCATACGTTCGATAATTTCGATTACAAGCGACGCGATTTGTATACAGTTTTGATTACAATTCTTGTTGCTGTTTGCGGTTTTGTTGATACGCTGGGCGACATCGGCATTGAGTCGGCATTTTATTGATTGTATATGGCGAACTGGCGCTTGGCACGCAACGCCGGCCCCCAAACCAAGGACATAATCGACCCCCATATGGACAGGCGACATTAACGTGTTTTGTTTGGATTTCGTGTGTGTGTGTGTGTGTTTGTTTGTTTGTGGATGTGGGTTTTTGTATTTGGCGAATCAAGACCAAAACGACGGTTGAGCCGCTCAAATTGTGTTTGTTGCTTTAGTTATCCCTCGGCCATTCACTCAGCGCCGTGCATTTGTAAAACTCGCATTTAACGCGTGCGTTTGTGTGACTAACCCAAAGCAATTACCATTAGCATAACTAATTTATAATTCATATCAAATTCAAAACAAATAATTCAAAAATGTCGAATACAGTGAATAATAGTTCCGAGTCCGCGGCCAACGGCCGCTCCGAAACCGATCGTATATCCGCCCTCGAGCTGCAGTCGAACAAACGGATGCTGTACTTCAGCGATGGAGTCATGGAGGAGCCCTCCTTCAGTGATAGCGACGGCGAGCCGGACGTGCCCGATAAGGGTTACGATGACCAATTTGAGGTAAGCCTTGCATAAACAATGGACTTAGCTGTTGATGCGATAATAAATGAATGAATCAATGATTGGTATCTAATAAAATTTTGTGACTCATTCGGGAGCAGCGCGGCCTGCCGCTGGGACCACGCCTACGTTACAAGGCCACCAAGGTAGGCCACAATATATTGGCCGGCATTGATTACGTTGGTGGTGGCCTTGCCTCATTCCTGGGCATTACAAACTCGAAGTATGCCAGCGAACTTAAATACCATCAGCGTGCCAAGGAGCTGGCCGAGGCCGAGGCCGCGGCCGACGAGGACCTTGACAATTGGCAAGCGAACGGGAACGGGAGAAGTAGCAATAACAACAACAACAATCGGGGCGATACGATTGTGGTTTGTGCACCCGCTCGACGCGACGAGGCCGCAGCGTTGCCACCCAGTCGACAATAATACTTGAACAAGCGATGAACTCCATTTGCGGCCACTCAAGTATAAGAGAAACGCAAAAGTCGTATAAGACGAGAAAATGCTCATCAGGTAAAATTGTAAAATAAAATTGTATATACCAAAAAACAAAACAAAGAAAATCCATGTATTAAGTAAACAGCATTAAATCATTTTGGACAACTTTATTCGCCATAAATAAGATACGAAATACATTTGACATATTTATATAAAAAAAATGGTTTTATTTAAAAAAAAATAGAAGGGATGCTCGTTTATATAGAGCTTAATACGGTTTGATTGAATTCAATAGTTTTTCAGCTTTTAGAAAGACTCGCAAGACTTTGAACTTAATTGCTATTAGCATGTGTAAATATATTAAGTACTTTTGTTGTTGTTTGTTTAATTCTTAATCCTAATGGCACACTGAATACAGTTAATGTTTGATTTAAGTACACTTGCGTTTCGAATCGATTTTGGATTTAAGTACACTTCATTTGTTTTCATTTAATCTTTAAATCTTGAATCACAGTATCACAGAATTTACATATATTTATGTATATATATATATAGGAAGCAGAATGATAAAATATATATATATATTATAATTATAATATGGGGCAAGAATTGTTTATAGTGTATTGTACTTTGGTTACGCGCTAAAAAATAGTTATTTAAAATCAAAGTGCCATGAAATAATATAGAAAATTACATAATTAAGTAAATAAGGGCAAGTTACACTTAAAAAAATGTCGAATTAAATATAGGAATTTCAAAGAAATATTTGAAAATATTAAGTATTGCACAAAATTTTTATAAATATAATAATTAATAATAAATTTGTTTCATATCAGGCAAAGCTAAACCGAAAACTCGGGAACTAGCACAAAATGTGAAAATTCTATTTTCTTTTAGCTAAAACTGTTTCTATTTTGAGCCAGTTCCTTAATTTCCACTCATTTCATGGCATTTCAAGCAACATTTAAAGGAACACAACACAAATGTTAATAGAAATAGAATATTAAGTACAGACACGCATACACAAACAAGATAATACATTTAAAGCAAATACATTTACGTGGGTTCCCAAAAATCAGAAATAGTGCGAAACCTAAACAAAATTATGCACAATTTGTGGGTCCTAATTGGGCTTATAAATGGATTTGAGATGATATATATATAGAGTATATACAGACATAAGCTCAAGGAATTCTAGATGAATTTAAGATAGTTCAATCCTAATTCAAAGTTGAACTGGAACTAGTTAGGCCTCTAATATATGTATATGCTATGTAATACAGCTCCAATCCATATAAACAATTCAATTACTTATACAACTCGGTTGCTTAAGAGCTTCACTATATGTTTAAAAATTATCTATTTTGATATATCTCAAGAAACTAGAGCCCAGTTCCTGCATTAGTTCCTTCTCTCTCTCACACATCTAAGGCACAATTTTGACTTTGCTTTCTCTCTATGTATGCACAAATCTCTGCCTCAATTAAGTTGACAAATTGTGCATAAAGTGCGAATTGCTTAAATGCAAATCGATACGTAGCTAAAGTAGGCGGAAACTATGCTGACCTTGGCAGGAACGTTGCGTTGTTCTAGCCGCATTGGTGCTTGACGTGCGGCCTCAGACTTGAAGAACTCTTGGCGAGGGCAGCGATCAATCTGGATAGGAGTGGAACAAGTAGTTAGCAGATGTATGGAGTAAGTAGGGCTGGTCATGACTCACGCTCAGAGCAACGTCTCGTTGCCGTAGCGCTGCAGTTGCGGATAGTGCGTATAGCTGCTATGATGATGATGACCATGGGCATGCTTTGAGGGCGCATAGTAGAGCCGCTGCGTCGAGTGGCCGTGCGGCGACTGCTGGGCGTTGCGGCCCAGCGAGTAGTTGGACATTTGGTTGAGCGATATGGAGCCGGCGCCCGTGTGCTGTGACTTGTGCTTGTAGGAGCTGCTGATCAGCGGCGGCGCACTGACCATGGACTGGTGCGAGGGACGCACCGAATGATAGGAGACAACGGTGCTGCTGCATGCCAGGTGGGAGCCACGCGAGCTGCTCTGGCCATCCAGGAGTTGTTGCTGCTGTAGCTGCTGCTGCTGCTGCTGTTGCTGTTGCTGCAGATGATGATGATGATGATGGTGATGGTGCTGATGCAGCAGCGAGGACGGCTGTTGCTGCTGTTGTTGCAGCTGCTGTTGCGCATGGCGATCGGCCGATTGCTTGAGCGGACGCATGGACAGCTGGCGCTTGTAGAGACTGGATATGCTGGGTCCCAGCACCCAGGCGAAACAGCAAATGCCCAGCATTAGCTCCATGAAGGCGCGCGTCAGATACGGCCAGAGCGGTGTGCTCGTCTCCCGCTGACTCAGCCAAACATCGATGTTGGCAAACTCATAGATCACGGCGAGCAGCAGCAGGGCACAGGCGGTGCCATAGATGAACAGAAAGATGCCAATGCCGGAGCTGTTGTGCACGCCCAGCTGCAGTTGCTGCTGCAGGCTCAGTGCATTGCTGTTGCGCAATATCTCCTTGTTGCGGCAGTGCACCAAATAGCCAGAGATTAGATTCATCGAGCCAAAGATCCAATAGCAAAAGACGGGCGTGGCAACCAGCACCTGCAGCGCCTTGTCCGACTGATTGCCCACAAAGCAGGCGCCTGGTGGAGAGAGACAGAGAGAGAGATAGATCAGTCGTAGTCGTGTTACAGTCGAGGCATATACATATATGAGCCCATCATACCCAACAGCTCGTCGGCGTCGACCAGTCGCATCACAATCACCGCCGCCGTCTGGAACGCCGGCAGTCCCCAGGCCACAAAGCACACAAAGTTATTCTGCGCCAGATCCTGCTGAGCGCTGCTATGGCCGCTGCCTCCCTGTCGCTTAGCGGCGGGCAGCGCTATATGTCCCTTGGTATCGGGACTATTGCGGCGTATATCCCGATGCCAGCCCAGGCATAAAATGGCCCACCTGTTAACAGAGAAGAAGAACTATCAGATTCTCTTCAATATCAGGCGAGTGGAATCGAAATCAGATTTAAATATCATAAAACTCAGATGCTGAGGTCCTTTATATAATAATTAGTGTCTATTGTTGGTAATTTTTCAACTTTTCCTCCTCTATTCCATCTAACTTTCACAATTATGCCTAAATTGAAGATTTCTTTTAGTCTAAGCATAGAGCTATGTCTATATAATAATAATAATAAATCAAAATAAAAACTCTTCCACTTTTATAGGTATATTATAGATGATCTGGGAATTCAAATCTATGAGCAGAAAACAGAGAATGAATTGATTCTTAAGCGAATCTCTATTGTATAGCTTATAGATTAAATATATACATATATCGTATATAGCATTTGCATTTGATATGTTTATATATACCTATATACATATACAGATTTGGGCTGAAATACAAAACGTTTTCAGTCATAAATAAGTGGCGTTAGCAAATTCCTATCTCTATTGTTATCAACCCCAACCACACGGCATGAAAATACGATATAACACATTTATGGACATGTCGTAAAACAAGCTTTGGACTCGAATCGAAACAGTTCGTAGTCCTACAACTTTATACTCAACCACGAATTAAACACGAGCTTTTTTGCTTAATTTACGAAAAATGATTCATTTGAATAACTTTTTAGGCTCGAACTACTGAACTAGTTCCAAGCATCAGACATTCCTATTTGATGAAAATAGTTGCCAGCCTTATTGGCTTCATATAAGAATTATATAAGATCAAGTATACGACCTATAATATCAAGTTCCATACTGGTTCCGGCATTGAATTACCCATATGAATAAGTAAATTCGAATAAAACATTCTAGATTTAAAGTGCGAAAGAACTAAAATATATAATGAACTAGTTCCTAACTGTTACCTGGCTGATTGCCACATGAACATTTTTACAATAATTGTGTTTTTGAACAAGTTCCAGCAGTTACTTAAATGCCTACAAAAGGAAATACCTATGGAAAAAGTTCCAGCATAGCTCTTGCTTACATGAATAATGTATATGTACTATAAAACTTTTTGAGCCAGTTCCAATTGAATTGAGTATTGGAACGGAAGATCTATTGAACAAGTTCCATTCTGCTGCTGCTGATATGAAACCTTAACATTATATAACTCTCGCGCAAGTTTCAGAATGCACTTCGTAAAGGCTCTCAAAATCAAAGATCAATTGAACAAGTACCAGACTTGAGTTAGTCAAGCAGAATCTCAGAATAAGTGAACTAGTTCCGGCCTGGCGGCTGCTAACACAGAGTCCACATATACATATATAAATTCTTGAACAAGTTCTAGTATTTTAGTTCATATTGGAATTTCGGAATTGAACAAGTTCCAGCCTAGTTCCAGCACTTACCAGGCGCAGGCGGCCATGCCGAAATAGTAGCGCAACAGAAAGACGCTGGCACAGGCCGCATTGGAGAGGCCATCGACGCTGAGCAGGGATTCGTTGGGCGCCTGGGGATCTGTGCCGCAGGCGGTGCCCGTGCGTCCGACTATGAAACGCACCGTCCAGCCAATGGTGACCATGTTGTGGCACCAGAGCAGCGGCGACAACAGGCGCGACCACTTGGCGGCCGCATTGCCATTGGCGGCGCTGCTGCCGGCGGCGCCACGCCCACGATTATCACCGCCCAACAGGAGAAGGCATAGCGTGGCAACGCAGGCGAGTCCCAGGCCGGCATACGCCCAGGTGGATACCCAGATTTCGGATAGATGCTTCTCGCTGGGCGTGAAGAGAATGTCCGCCTCGCACAATGGTGCACAGCGTCCGGACCGATGCAGCTTCACATATAAATGGGATTTGGCCAGGGCCGAGCAGTCGAGCGGCAGCGGTGCGCCCATCTTCAGGCCCGGCAGCTGCTGGCCATAGAGCTCATGGTCTTGCAGCGTGAGATGCGTTTCGCCGGGTCCCTCCATGCACATGGTCTCATGGTTGTTCTCGCGCGGAAAGCGCTCACAGTCGAGGGCCGGCGGCCAAGGGAAGCCGAAGCCCTGGAGCACCGGATGACAGCGAATGCGCACGGATTCGCAGAGGCTGCGGCAGGGCCCGATCGAGTGGACCGGCGCCTTGGGCGTGCACATGGGCACGTAGGCGGCGCACAGGAAGAGTTTCAGCTGGGAGCTGCAATCGTATTCGATGAGCGGGGCAAACGTTTGCAGCGTATACTCCACGTCCGTCTGCAGCTCGTGCCCCACCAGATTGGGCATTGATGTTTCGTTGTAGCCAATGCCGCGGCACATCTCGATCCGAATGGGCTCGCACTGGCGGAAAATGATTTCGGGCGGGGCATTGCTGCTGCTGCTGCTGCTGCTAATGATGCCAGTGCTGATGATGGCAGTGCTGCCCCCGCTTCTGGCTGGCGCAAACAGCAGCAGGGCTGCCAGCAACCATTTTACGTTCATCCTGATTTAACTTGTTGATACTGCTACTCTTGTTCTTATTCTTATTGTTGGTGTTGTTGTTGCTGCTGCTGCGGCTGCTGCTGCGGCTGCTGCTGTGGTTGTTATTGTTGTTGTTGCTCAGTCGGTTTGCATAGTGCCTGCCGTTAGCAGAGAACTGGTTCCACACGCTCGCCCTTGCACTCACACTTATTGGCTAGATAGCAGCTATCTCTTTCCCGCCCGCCTGTCTGGCCCCTGGACTCCCCTTGTCAGCTCGTTAACTACCTTGGCGTCGCTCTTGTTATCGTGCGGTCGACGTCGCTGCTGCAAACTAGTTTTTCTGTTCTTGTTCTTTCACAATTGGTATGCAGATTATCTTTTGTCCAATTACAATTTTACACTTTTTCCGTTTAACTGCGTCTGCTACTCCACAGTTTTGCACTTGTTTATGTTTTCCGTTTTCGGTTTCAGCTTTTTTTTTTCCTAACAACTGTTATAGGATTTGTTTGTTTACTTAAGGTAGTTATAAATATCTATATTTATTTATGTTCGCAGTTGGTCGCATCGTTTGCATTTGATCTGCCAAAATTGATATGCCACAAGAAAATTTCGATATCAAGTTCACTAGTTGAATGTTTACTTTGGTTTCGTTGCGACCAAGAAATTAAGACTTGTAAATATTGCGTTGAATCGTTTCGGGTAGAACTTGTAGATATCTGCTTATCGATAGTACTGGTGCATGGCAAGTGGCGGCAAATCGATTGCGTTGCAGTGGAATAAAATAAGCTATCGAAAAGCAGTGTTGGCTAAGCAGCCATAGCGCCTAAAATCGGCAATAGGAATTAGAATTTAAAAATGCAGGTAAATACCAAAAAGGACCGAGGCAAGACGAAAATGATGTCTTTTTACTTTTATTGAATTTAATAGAATTATTAACCGGTATATATGTAGATAGCAACAAGTAACACAAATTGCACTTTTCATTTCATCAACGCTATACCAAAAAACAATTGTTCTAACGATTCACAACAATATATGTTCAAATGTATCTTGTTTTTTGTTTTGGTTTTTACAAATTTTCTTTAACAATATCGTTATTCTGTACACACCATACCACAAGAGCGAATTGCATACAATATGCATTTGAATTGAGGCGAGCCGCGCACGCATACTCTCTAGACATCTAGTTCTCGCTCTCTCTCTTTCTAAAATACGCACACACACATATGCTCTCTCTTGTTTTATGATTTGCCTGATTGCGGTTATGTCTGATATTATTTTGTTATATTCTTCGATATCGAGCTGTATAAGATATTGCCAAATTCCTAGGCAAAACGATTCGGCAACATTCTAGCCCGTATATCTTTAATTTCTGTGCAGACTCTCGCTAACCGCTTTATGTATGTATATATGTATATATATATATAATTGTATAGGTAGCTTTAGATAATTTTTTAAGATATTACAAATTAATTTACATTATTTAATTAGTGCGAGTAACAATTACAATAAAATCGAAAAAACAAGCACAATATATGCTCAAAATATGAATTATTATATATTATGCATGTATGTATATATATGTAAGTCAGCATATGTATATGTATATGAATATGTATTTATGTTTATGTACGTATGCCGTATATATGAGGATTGCCAGCCAATATTTAACAAAAAGCGATAACAAGAAAATATCTTCGATGCAACCGAAGCTTCATCTTCTTCTTCGTCCGCTCAACAAATTCTGGCACATAAAATGTTTTAACTATATATAGATATATATGTCTGTCTGTCTGTATGTATGTATATAAATTTGCTATTATCTCTTCTTTGGTTTGTTTGTTTGCTTGTTTTTCTTTTTCTTTTTTTTTTTTTGGGTTCTCGGCTCTACTCATCATAGTCGCTGATCATGAGGCCCCGTTTGGTAAAGTTAATCGACGAGACCGCTGAGAGATTGGCCGCCCCATCCATATTATCGAAGAGGTCACTAGTAGCTGAGCTATTGAGGGAGTTAAGCGTTACGTTGAATGAGCCGCCAGCGGTACTGAAACGCTCCTGCAGCTCTTGTTGCTGCTTCAACGTTTCCAATTCATCACGCAGCGCCTGATTGCTTAAACGCAAATGTTCCGCCTCCTGTAAACAATCGCGCAGACTGAAATTGATAAACAATGAAATGCCTTTATATATGTCTATGTTTATATATGAGCTCCATTTACGTACCTGTCTATCTCATTTTGCATACTCTTGATGTAGTCACAGGCCTTGATTAAGATTTGAGACTTGGAATCGTTGGGTGGTGTGCGTCCATTCTGCTGCTGCTGCTGCTGCTGCGGCTGGTTATTGCGCATGCTGGCCGCTTTGCTGTCCAACGTTTCGGCCATTGGCTTGTAGCGATTGCCCTCCGTTGGCAGCATCTCCTTCAGCTTGAAGATCCAGCAATTGATTTTATCACGACGACGGCGCTCCACCTCGTTGTGTGTGGCGCGTCGCTTATCGTCTCGCTTTTTAAACGCATCCATCTTGACATTATAGCCAGCAGAGGCGATAGCTGGACCTGCTGCAGCTGCAGCTGCGGCATGGCTGGCCACTGGTAAAGAGGAGCTGCTGCTGCCGCTGCCGCTGCCACAGGCGCTGCCTGGCGAATCTTTGCTGGCAGCAACAACAATGTTGTGCGTGGTCGTTGTTGCACCGCTGCCACTAACGTACAGCACGTTCGTGGACGGTGTGGCAATGGAGTCCGGCTCCAGTTTAATGGAAGCCATTGGTTGTGCATGTTGCTGTTGGTGTTGGTTTTGCTGCTGGTGCTGGTGTTGCTTCTGCAGCAATTGCTCGTGCGCCTTGGGACTTGTGGTCGTCGTGGTGGTGGTGTCTTTAACTAAATAGATTTCACAACCCGTTGGCAGCTGCAGATTTGTTGGCAGCAGTGCGTGCAGCGCATCCAAATCTGGTTCCTGTTTAATGCTCTCGATGGCATAAAACTCCTGAGATTCATTCGAATTGTCATCGTCGCCGCATATGGTCAAATAGATTTGTGCACCATTGTTCACGTCCACGCCGCTCGCTAGAAAAATTCCGTTTGTTGTTGTGCTGGCACCGTTCCCGGTACTATATGTAGCATATGCAACGTCTGTTGCAGCCGTTGCTGTTGCAGCTGTGGCCAGCTCCAGACGTGGCCTTTTCTTCACGTTCATTGCAGCTGGTTTGTATCGATGCCGTTCTTGTTGTTGTTGCTATTATTATTGTTGTAGCCGTTAGATGTCATCTCACTGTGTTATGTTGGCGTTTCCATGTGTGCACATATACATATATGTATGTTACAATTGGGTGTCTTCTCTTCTTTTTTTTTTTAGTTATTTTTTTTTTTTGTTTGTCTGCTGCTGCTGTTGTTGTTCACGTAACTTTGTGTGTAATTGAAGAGTCCGAACAGCTATTAGCTACCGTTATGGCAGAGCAATCGAAAAGAACTCGTTGGCAATTTGTATTGCACTAGCTTGGCCATTTAGTTGGCTAATGTACACACTCACACATCTGGCGACGCTGTTGTTGAACAACAATAATAATAATTGTAATTGCGACGATATGTGGGTGTTCGTTTTTTTGCGTCTGGCATCCTTATCTGCATGCAGACTTCTTCAGCTGGCAACCCCACCCGCAGCCAAGTGACTCAAGAATTATCGCATAAGATAACGCCACAAAAACATATGCAATGCAAAACAGAAGGCAAATTGGTTCTGCGCATCTACGTCATATATGCACAGAAGAAGTGATTCATTATATTCGCCATGAGAACGATAACAAATTAGACCAACTTTAGCAGAAAATCAATTTTATATATTGATTTCTGAAAGTGCTTAAATATAGAATGGTGATTTTTGAATATATGCAATTTGTCGTCAGTTAAAACTATCGCAAACCTATCGAAAGCTACGAACAAGGTAACCTTCTTACATTTGACCATGCCTACAGTTGAGCTCACATCGATATACCGATTAATCTTTGACAATATTGCAATACAACAAAGCGGCACAACATAAACAAAACTCGGTCTTGTTTCTTGAAATTTGATATTAAAATTCGTATTAAAGTATGGCTATACCATCAGCAACGGAATCGCTTTCGCTTGCACTGAAAAACCGCTTTCTGCCAAATCTGGAGTATTTGCTACAAGGCTCAATATTGGACACAGCCGTCGAGCACTTGATGCACAGGTAAGATTAATGCAAAAAACCGGCTCAAATCTGAGATTAATGGAAAATTCATTTGCAGATTGAAAGGCCTATGTGATAATGTGGATACATCACCGGAGACGTTTCATGATCTCGAGGTGTGCATGAGTCTGCGTCAGCCGAATTCACCTCAGCCCGTGCTGCTCCTACGGGTAAGACGCGCACTGGGACGCGATGCGCCGTTCCAATTGCGATATTTAGGCCAGCCGGAGGTGGATATGCGACGACCGACGCTAGTGCGCAGCTGCATGGACTGCGCGTGCACCAACGGCATACTCGACTTTCTATCCGAAATGGGGTTCCGCCTCGAGTTCGAATATATAGCAAAAGGTTAGTCACAAATTGACAACAAATAAACGGCGCAAAATCCAATAATCTACAATGTCTGGCCAGGTTACATGTTTCGCAAGGGTCGCATGAAGATCACCGTCTCGAAGCTGATCAAAATTGTGCCCGGCAAGCAACAGGACATGGCCAACGAGCCCATCTCGCAGAGCTACATTGTCGAACTGTCTGTGGTGGCGCCCACAGGTCAGGAGAATGTGGGAGAGGAGATGCGCGTGTTTGCAGAGCAGTTGAAACCCCTGGTTCAGCTGGACAAGATTGACTACAAGCGTCTGGCCAATATACCGTGAAGCCACTGCTAACCATATCGTCTCATTTCTACATAACCAAATGTGCTCCCATTGATGCAACACCGCAGGGTTCTCCTGATATACATACAAACGCATCTATATGATAATTTGATCTATAGAACAATAATAAGTAAAACACATACATAGTTTCCGTTTTCTATACATTTTCTTTTGATTGATCGAACGATAACAATTTAATTGCAACATCTAGAATCTAAACATTTAGAGAAATACACCTAAAGCACATTAGCCAAACAACATTTCATATGGAAGGACATTGAGAGGAATGCATGCCGTTTCAAATTCATTCACTGGACGCCAACTGTTGCAGTCTAATCCTTGAAGGCTTCGTTGAGTGCCGACAAGTTGCGATCGCTTATGTGACCCTGTAGATCGCTTCGCCCCATCAGGGATATGACCATTTTGAGCGTGCTCCAGATCGACTCGGACATCTGATTTTGGCCGATGGCCTGAGCGTTTGGTAACTCCCTAGAGGCATTCGTGTGTGCCTGCATGGTAAGCGCCGTAATCAGGTGCTCGGCCGCCTCCTTATACGCTTTCAAATTCATGCAGCAGACGCCGACATTGTAGCGCACTCGTATGAATCCTGGCTGCAGCTGGAGCGCCTGTTGATATGCCTCGACCGCCTCCACAGATCGTGAGCCGTTCGCCAGGCTGGCGCCCAAACGATTCCAAAGCTTCGCATTCTGAGGATCCACATGTACGGCCGCCCTATAGCAGTCGACCGCCTTGTCAAATTCGCCGGATAAATTGTAGAGGACACCGAGTGCCTCCTGCAAATCGGAGTCCACTTGGGCGGGCTGCATGCGCACTGCCTCCAGATAGACCTGCTGCAGATCGCGCAGCTTGTTGCCCCCAATTAGGGAGGAGGCCATGGTGAGCGTCTCCGACTGCAGCTGCGGATAGGCGGACAACAGGTGTTTATACTGCGGATGCACCTCCAGCCAGTTGGACAGCATTTTTACAGCATTGCTCTGCAAGCCTTCGTTGGTATAACATACGGCCAGGGCCATCAGCACCGGTCGATTTTCCGGTTGAAGTTCCAGAGCCTTTTTGAGCGCCGCAATGGCCTGTGGATCCATTTCGTTTTCCGCCTGAGAGACGCCCAACAGCTGCCAGATTTCGGCCCGTTGCGGTTCCTTCTTGACGGCGACCTCAAAGCAGAGCACGGCGCTGGGTATGTCGCCCTTATTCAAGTACTCCTTGCCCTTCTCAAACGCATTATCCAGTTCGCTCATCGGATTTTGTTCGGCAAATTCATACTCCTTGTAGGCGTCCAGACTCTCATTGTATTCCGAGAGCCATGGATGTTCGTTCTCCTCAGCCAATTTTTGCCATTCGTCCTGCAAGCGCTGCCAGAATTTTTCATTAAAATTTGTCGTCTGCTGTTCGTTGAGCTCCTTGTTGCGCTGATAGTCACTGATCCAATCCTCGAGAGACTCTGCGCCAGTTTCCACCCTTGGCAGATTGTCAGTAATGATCGTCTCGACATTTTCGTCGAAGAATGAATCGTGCTGCTGCTGCGGTTGCTGTTGCTGGGGTCCAGCTGTGATGGCAAGATATGGCTGGCGCATCATTTGGTTTGGCATAAAGTTTTGGGTGCAGATCATCGTTTCGTCAAAGAAGTCTTGCGACTGCAAGGGCTGCGGTATCTGCACCGTTTTGTTTGGCTGGTGATGTTGCTGTTGCTGCTGTTGCATAAAATCCCGTCCCCATTGATTGGCCATTTCGCTATGCTGTTGTGGTGGACCATGGATGTTTACTCCGCGCATCTCTTGCAGCAGTGTATCCATTTGAAAGGACTGCGGTGGGCCAGCTACTTGACCTAGAAATTCGTTGACTAGTTGCTCGTCTGGTCGCAAGCTGCGCTCGAACTGCGCAGGAGCAAAACCTTCATCCTTGTGTGCAACATCACGGGTGAATTGGCCACCCAACTGCATCAATGGATTGACACCGCCACAATCGCCCTCCACAAGTGGACGCAACGACATTTTGCTACGTAACTGCTTACTTGGTGTTGATCAGCAGTCGATTTTAGGATGGAGGGGCTTTAAGATAAGACGCGAAACAAAAGTCCAAATGTCCACAACGGGGATGGACTACAAATTTGCATTGTTCTTTATTGATTTATCGAGTGAGCAGACAGAGATCGAACTAGTCAGTGCAGTTGCATTGTATATCGATATTTGTGCTATCGAGATAGATTGCTTATTGTGTTGAATTGGAAGTGTTGGCGCCAAAGTGAATACAGTTGACAAAATTTTTCTTTTCTTTTCAAATTTTAAACAACTTTTAGAAATATGGTCGTTAAATTACTCAATAATTAATCAAAAACTATTAATTTGATGTCTTACCAATAGTGCTTAACAATTTAAATACTAATTTACGTTTTCCGATTCATTGAATATCGGATACTAAATACCAATTTATGTTTCCAAATTTCACGTAATATTAATGTTTTTGTTTGATGAAATACTATATTTATTATTTACGAATAATAAACTAAGGAATTACAATTCAAATTATGTACAAATGTAAAATCACAAAGCATTTTGACGAAATGTCAAATGTTGACAGTATTTTTTGTAGTTGTAAAAATGTTAGTATTATTGGTATTTCATGGTGAGGCACAGACAGCAACTCTAAAATTTACTGTGAAATTCTCTGGCTTACACGTGTTTTTGTTATTCTATTTGGAAAAAGATAAAATCTTAAAACGCAAAATAAACGTGCCAGATGGAGCACGATAATTATACCGGCGTCAGCCAGCTGGGCGCCGACAATATCAACAGCAATGCAATGATCCTGTGCTGTGAATGTGGCGTCGCCATACAACCAAATCCTTCCAATATGTGTGTTACATGTTTGCGAAATTATGTGGATATCACAGAGAATATACCGAAGCAGGCAGTTCTGCACTTCTGTCGCAACTGCGAGCGCTACCTGCAGCCGCCCAACGAGTGGATACAGGCCTCACTCGAGTCCAGGGAGCTGTTGGCAATTTGCCTAAAGAAGCTGAAGGGACTGAAGGAGGTGAAACTGGTCGATGCAGGCTTCATATGGACGGAGCAGCATTCAAAGCGCATCAAGGTCAAGCTGACGGTGCATGGCGAAATCACTGGAGGCACAGTGCTGCAGCAGGTCTTCATTGTTGAATTTACGGTGCAGAATCAGATGTGCACCGATTGTCATCGCACAGAGGCCAAAGACTTCTGGCGCTGTCTGGTGCAAGTGCGTCAACGGGCTGAGAACAAGAAGACCTTCTACTACCTGGAACAGTTGATACTCAAGTATAAGGCCCATGAGAATACGCTGGGCATCAAGCCCGAGCACGGCGGCCTCGACTTCTACTACGTCAGCGAGAATCATGCCAGGCGCATGGTTGATTTCCTGCAGACAATGGTTCCTGTCAAGGTGACCACGTCGAAGCGCCTAATCTCACACGACATACACAGCAACAACTACAACTACAAATACAATTGGTCGGTGGAGATTGCGCCGATATCGAAGGACAGCGCCGTCTGCCTCCCGAAGAAGCTGCGTCAGCAGCTGGGCAACATCTCGCCCGTGTGTCTGGTGAATCGGGTCTCGAGCAGCATTCACCTGATTGATCCGCTGACGGCACAGATCGCCGAGGTCAACAGTCAGGTCTATTTCCGTGCGCCGTTCGAGGCGATTTGCAATCCCAAGCAACTGGTCGAGTACGTCGTCATGGACATCGATGTGATACACGAGAAGGATCGCAAGACGTATCCGGGCCAGGGCATGGTCTCCTTCAAGCACGCCCTCTGCGACATTTGGGTGGTGCGCTCCTCGGAGCTGGGCATCAACGACAATCCCGTACATACACGCTCCCATCTTGGCCACGTGCTGAAGGTGGGCGACTCGGTGATGGGCTACAATACGGCCGAGGCGAACATCAATAATCCGGAGTTCGATAAGCTGAGTTCGAACCTCATCCCGGATGTTGTGCTCGTGCGCAAGCATTACGATCGACAGACGCGTCTCAGCCAGCGCCTGTGGAAGATCAAGCATCTGGCGGATGAGGCGACGGACGAGCGCAGCAAATATGACTATCACGAGTTCCTCGACGACATCGAGGAGAATCCCGATATACGCGGACAGATCAATGTCTATCGTGATAGCAAGAAGACGCTGCCCACAGAGGTGGAGCAGAACGCGACGGATGTTCCGCAGATCGCGCTGGCCGAGATGCTCGAGGATATGACGCTGGAGTGTGCGGACGATGAAATGGGCGAAGAGCAACAGGAGGCGGGGGCACAGCAGGAGCCACAGCTGTAGAGATAAAAGATGGAGATGATTTGTTAGCACGATGAAGCGGAGGAGTTATGGGAGAAGCGGCAGGAGATGAAGCAGCATTCAGAAGAAAGGCAAAGGCGTGGCGAGGAAGATGGGGAGAAGTAGACAGAACTGTAAATACTGTTAAGAGAAAAGGAACGCGAAAGCTGAAGCTATATGGATGAAGCTGAGAGGAGCTCAAGCGGACGAAAAGCAAGGGTACTGCCAAGAGGGAAGAAGAGAGGGTGAAGATGGAGCACTTGCTGGAGAAGCAGCTGAGGCAAAGAGGCTGTTTTCGGCTGTGGTTCCGCTTTCTGTGCGCTTGCAGCTGCGACTCTTTCTTGATGATTGTCAAGGAAGAGTCCCAGCTGCTATCGAACAGAAAACGGAGCCACAGCCAAAGACATCCTCTGTTGACTTTTCTCATTTTCTTTATCATGTATTTACACACACGCACGCATACATATATATTTATATATATATAATTTGTTGGAATAAAACAAACAATAACATTCGATAATTTGATTTGATTGGATTTAATTCTAAAACATAAAGGAACTCTTAAACAGTTATATAACATACCTATATCTGATTAAAAAGCCATATTTCAGTTAGATTTCAATGTCATATCCGATTGGACTGTCGCATAATCCAATTAGATAAGAGTAAATAGCCAATAGGCAGCTCTACTACATACAAGCTGGACGCGTAGTATATCCGATTAGAATTCCAAGTCGTATCAGCTTGCAATAGAAATTGTACTAGGTGCCAATTCCATGAAATCGTTATAATTCCAATCAGCAAAGCTCATAGTTCCTATTGGATTTACATGTTGTTCAGCTGGAATAACTTAACAATTCATATAGTTCTATGGAATTTGAATATATATGTACATATAAATTCGATTTACATGTAGAATAAATGCGGCTCTACATGTGTAGCTGAAGAGAGAGTGGGAAAGAGAGAGAGAGAGAGAGATGAATGATAATTCAGATTTGCAACTGATTGGAAAAATTTGAAAACAAACAGATTAAACTTAGATTACAAATTAAAACAAAGTACAATGAATTTAATTATTCTTGAATTATACAAAATACAAACAAAATCACAAAATTCATAGAGTAAAAACTAACTAAAATCACTTAGAATTGGTCTTACATCTGGAATTTGTCTTTCAATTGGTGATTGAACATAATATCTTCTTCTTCATTTAGATATTAGTCGAATCACATTCAATTGGCTTTTACGACAATAATATGCCTTTCGATAGGATAAAGTGCATTCCTATTGAGTTTACATTTAGCCAGGAAAATTACATTTAATTGGGCTTTAAACCAAAAATTTAGAGTTCCATTTGTTCGTGTTAAAGTTTTAAATAAATGCCAATTGGAATTGGGTTCTTCAATTGGAAGTCTATGCCATGGGTTTTTGATTTCACTTTTAATTTTCATGCTATTCAACTAATTATTGGATTTCAGAAAATCCTCTTATCCTAGATCAATTGGAATCGGGTCCAATTGGGTTTTTGCGTTTTAGAAGCTCGCTTCAATTTGTTTTATACTTGACTAACTGCTAGCAATCTCGAATCTCGACTTCAATTTGCATTCCATTTGATATACAGTTTGATTGGATATTTGTTTACATTGATTTGCAAATCGGAATTGAATTCCAATCCAGTTGGGTTTGCAGATCGACTGGGAGTTCGAGCTTCCATTTATGTTTGCCTTTTGATTTGCTTGAGTTTCTTTTTTTTTTCTTTTTTTTTTTGCTATTTGCTAATACAATAAATAAGTTTTGGTTTAGTTATTTGTTTGATCTGATTCAATTGGTTTCAAATTGGACTTTCAAATCGAAATCCGATTCAATTGGAATCGCATTGAATTCGTTTAACGGATACGAAATCCACTTACAAGTAAAACTTTCTCCTTTCCTCTAGCTGCTTTGATTTTGGCTACGTTTTTTTTTTTTTTTCTTTTTTCTTTTTGTACTCGCTAGGCAGTCTCCACTGTACTATCGTGTGTGATTGATTAGGAGAGGCCCAGTTTGGGCTTCTCCTTGAAGAAGTAAACGTCATCGCAATCGCAGCGCTGCGATGCCTCCAGCTCCTGCAGGACACGGCGGATCACGGGCAGAATATGCTTCCTGGTGGCCTGCACGTTGTGCTGCCTCAGGAAGCTGCCGCCCATGAAGTTGGTGTCGCGTGCGTGCGGACGCAGGTCGAGTGAGGGCGTCGAGCATGCCAGCAAGGCCTGGCGTACACGCTCCACCAGCGGTGCGTGTCCGGATAGCGAGATAAGGGCCACGTCGCGCATCACCTGGCCACCCTTCACCGGCGGCACGTACATGCCCAGCAGGACCAGGAGATTGGTGCCGCAGCCGAACTGACGTATGGCATTCTCGGCGTCGGGCAGATCGATGAAGTCGCGTGCCAGCATGGGCAGCCCGGCCATGGGCACCATGTGACGCTCCGTTTGCAGGCGCTTCATGTCCTTGCGCAGGACCTCGAAGAGTGTCAGCTTGCTGATATCCGCACGGGCCGCCACTAGCTCATCGAAGAGCTTACAACGCAAGCGCTTGCGTTCGCCATCGTCCAAGTCCTCCCTCTGCAGCTGCTCCAGCTGCTCGACCATAGCCAAATCGCGGGCACAGAAACGCTTCGCAGTTGGTGAAAAGTTGATGGTGTCGAGCACAATTGTCGCGTGCAGCAGTTTGGTCACATCCGCGGAGCGCGGCTCCTGCTCAGCCATGTAACGTTCGCCCACGAGTGTGGCGCAGGAGCCCAGCTCCGGTTCGATGTGACGCACACAGTGCATCGGCAAATGACCCACTGCTGGGTGTTTCTCCATCGGTCTGTGGTCGAGAATCTCACCGACATTCGCTGCCCAGCTGTTGACGTGATGATCGACCAGGATGACATTAATATCCGGATTAGTCAACTTCTCTGGCAGATCGTCGCGAAAGACGAGCATTTCTGGGGTGATATGACACTTTTGGAACATGTGACGCACCTCTGTTTTGAGGGGATAATCGATCCGTGGTATATTCAATACGGGCACAAAGTCCTGATCCTTCTGCCTGCCCGCATAGATGAAGGCGAGCGTCAACGCTGAGACAGCCGAGTCTAAATCGCACGACTCATTGCCTATCACTAAATTGAGCTTGCGTTGGTGTCCTTCCTGTGGGGGCGGAGGCCTGGGCGTGGGCGTTCGCCGAGCTGCCGTCGAGCTGGCCGCCTTATCGGGTAGGTACTGTAAATTGAAATTCAATACAGCTAATTAAGGCGAAAACTTATATTAGTGCAACGTTTCACTTACGCGGCTCAGCGTGGAACGCGACTGTAACAGGAAACGCAAGAGACACATTTCCTCAGACGTAGCAGTGCGCACACAATTTTCACATGAAATAAATAACAAACGGCACTGTGTAGCTCCGTGTGAAAAGCCACAAATGTCAACAGCAAATCGGGTACACACGATAACGCAAGCAACAAGTATCGATAATGATGCGCGGCTGGGCTGTGAAAGATAGAGAGAGAGAGAGAGTAAGCGCGAGATAACGAGAGAGACAGGGAGCTGCTATTAAAACGAGCATACGCAATAAGTGCAAGCAACAAGTATCGATAGTATTTCTTAGCTTACTTTCGCGCCAAGAATTTAACAATAAGCAGTTGCGGTTGGAGTTTGAAAAGCCACTGTGAAATCGATACAAGCTATAAGCAACAGGTATCGATGAACTTTAAAAGTGGCTTGTTGCAGTTTAAATGATGTCCAATTATTCAAATTCTATTTGTTAGCAATATACGTGAAACTATGTTGTGACTATTTTCTAATCATTCGTGAGAATAGAAAATGCAGCTATTCAAATAATCGTGGATGTGAGATAATCCATTTGTTCGCTATCTGAGAACCTGTAATCTTTTAGCTCAGCTTGTTTTAACAAACTCCCCTGCACTGAGGTAACCTATAAATTATTCTGCGAAACTGTCATTAAAAGTTTGAGCATCACTTTGAATTGTTTGATTGCCTGCTGTCACTGGTCAATGCTGCTGTACAACATTTTGAACAAATATTCCAGCCGTTATGCAATGAATTTAACGGATGCGTAATACAAAATATCGATATAGACCAATACAAATATCGCTACGCAATATTTTGTAACCCAGAAATATAAATAATCAACAAAAATGTGCCGGTCTCATCATGTTTGTTAGTCCCCAGGTCTTAAATAGTCTATGTGCTATCTGTGATTTAAAACAAGCGTTTAAAAAAACATCGCATTTCATTCGTCGTGCCTATTACACGCAATAGTTGTAAATATCATTTTGACGATTAATATTGCCCATCGATAGCAATTTTCTAGCCATCCCTACTTTTCAATTAAACGGCATTTTTGTGCGCGTCACATTAGATATCAAAGTTGTTTTGCTACATTTCACAAATATCTGCCGATCTTTGTGGACCGTAACAGGCGATTGCATAGAAGGATAATGGATACACCGCGTCGCAAACTGCGCAACCTGCACATGGAGAATGTGCAAAACAATAGCACACCGATCCGAATACCACCATCACCGATGCTGAAAACACTTGGTCATGGCACCGGTGTCAGTGTCTATCGCCTAGATAGGTCTCCAAAGCTGGGCCGCATACGTTCGCCGTGGGCGGTCAAACGCATCACACAACGCACCAGGGCCAAAAAGGATACGATGTTCAATGACCGCATCATACACGAAGCAGCCATTTTGCGGTGAGTCCCAACTCCTTGCACCGTTTTCATTTTTCGATGGCCTGATTGCACATATGCATATGTATTTTCCAACTAATGCTGTATACTACACACACACACACGTGCGTAACACACACACACCCGCTCACACACTTGCACGCATGTACACACACGTGGGCGAGCCGTTGGCTATACGCGCGCGTGTTTGTGTGTGTTTGCGAATGCATGCGTGTGCATATGCGTGTGTGGCTGCTGCGTCGCTCATGTGTGCGTGCATTTGGTGTACACAATTGCGGTCCCATGCCCAGTAGGAAATTTGATGCTGAAATCTAGCTGTGCATCCTGCAAGACATGGCCTCAGATGAACATATTCTCTTTACTGTCATGATCAAATGACGTTCAATAGTTTCAACAAATGTCAACCTAAATGACGTGTCCTTAAGTGTGACTAATCATCATTTAGGATATAAAAGTATTGAACTTTCTCTAATGCTAAATTTTCTATTCATTCGGCAACTGCTAATGTGGTGTCTGTCCTCCAGTAATGTTGCCGTTATATGATCTGTTGCCAAGTACAACTGGCAGACAGTTATGTTTACGTTAATTAGGGAATGCATCAAATTTCCAACTGGGTGCACTATAGTATTTCCATATACCTACCTGCACACTCGCACGCACACACATATATGGACTAATGTATACAACATAAATACATGTCTCTTATGTTTACATACAGCAAACTGAACCACCCAAACATAGTCGGGTTTCGTGGCGTGATTAAATCGTCGGAGGGCGTCGATGCACTGGCCTTGGAAATGTGCAGCACATCGCTGGGCTCCATATTGGAGGAACGCCACGATGAGGATCTCGGACCGCTGCCCGCCAAACATACATTCAAAATGATCATGGACATTGCTCATGCTCTGGACTTTTTGCACACCGAGGCGCGTCTGCTGCACGGCGATCTGAAGTCCTTCAATGTCCTGGTCAAGGGCGAATTCGAAATCTGTAAATTATGTGATTTTGGCGTTAGCCTGCCCCTGGACGAGAATGGCGAGATAAACTTTCACAAGAATCCCCAGCTGCAATATGTGGGTAGGTGCATTAGCTACATTAGCTATATATATGAATAAATATCATATATTTCTTACTATTAATAATATATATATTTTGTACAGGCACACAATTGTGGTCGCCACCTGAGATAATGGACGAGGTGGATATTATTGATAGCAAAGCAGATATCTTTAGTTTCGGCCTGATCATCTATGAGACACTGGCCTTGGTGCCGCCGCACACACTGGAACTGGACGCCGCCTTCAATAGCAGCTCCATAATTGAATTGGAAAACTCACAGGAGCAGCGCCGCCAATTAAACTACACAGATGAGGGAAACATGAGCGTCAACGATCTAGATGGCAGCGTTAAGGATGTTAATGCTGCGGCCGATGCCCTTGTGGACACCGACGAGGATGATACCAAAGAGAATGACATCTCCGACTATTCGCTCAGTCATGTGGAGCAGGCGTATGGCACACGCCCACCATTGCCCGTGGCATTCCAGCTGAGCGACGATTACAATTGTGTTGTCGAGCTGTTCTACTTGTGCACCAATGCCCACAGCGAGGATCGTCCAGCGGCACGCACCATTTGGCAGTGCTTCGAGAACAATGCGGCCAATGTGGCCGCATCCAGTGATTCAGCCAGCGATTAAAATCATTATTTGATATCATTTTAATCTGGCTGCCAATTAGAAAACTCTAAATGTTAACTATTAAAACAAAAAAACATAGTTTAATAAGAGCTCTAAATGTAATTATCTTTGTCTCCCTCTCATCATGCCTCCCACACTATCACACTCCCTCTCCATCTCTCTCTCTCTCTCTGTTTGCTTACATATATGCAAAGTCCTTGCCTCTCCCTTGACCTCAACTGTATGTAACTCCTGCTCTTTCTCTCTACCTCTCTAAATATGTATAATTCCCTCACCCACTTGCTGTAAAAATAATGCATCAACTGCAAAACATTGACAAAGGCCAAAACAAATTGAAAACGTGAATCTGTATTTACACATATTTGAGAATTAGATTTTAAGGCTCTACATATATATACATACATATATTACAAATATTCCATGTATTCCATTTACGCTATATACGAAATAGCTAAAAAAAAAAAGAAGAGAAACAAAATAAACCAACGTTCGTTCATTTTTGTCCATACTTCGCGAATAAACACATAACAAAAATTAATTTGACTTTGTATTTATTTTAGGCTTTATAGATATGTTAAAATTTAGCTGATGCACTCTTTGGGACCTACAAATACTTTTGCTCAGATATTGAGATCTAATCTAAAATTTGAATTTTGGGGCTAGTTTTTTGTTTATTTAAATTTTTTTTTAAATTAAAGACTGAAACCTCAAGTCCGTTAGATTAGAAGTCAAGTCCTAGTCAATCAGTTCTTATATGCCATCCACTCTATCTACATCCAAAATAAACCATGTCAAGCTATTTAGCTTAAGCATTCGCAGATTTTCAACTTGAGCCTACAAAGAAAACACAAAAAGTTTAAGTTTTTTTTTTCAGTGCACTGAAAAGTGCAGCCAAAATTTATTCAAAATACATTCACAATAATATTACGTGTTGTCTTTTCTTGATGTTCTTGTTTTCATTGTTGTCAGTGTATATAGCTTTATATATATATATATATGTAGTATATAGTCTATATAGTTGTTCGATTTGTATTTAGTTAGTGGTATACGCAATACTTGTTTATTGTTTATCTAATTTGCTTTTAACAATATTTTTAGCCGCTTAGCTAATTATGTATGTATGTAGTAAGTATAGAGTGTGTGCTCTGCAGTTTTGATAAACCGCTTAACACTAAGCTTTAGCCGATTTATATCTGTTTGGTGTATATATATCTAAAATATGTCTCTCATATGTTTTTTTTTTCGTTTGCTTGTTAACTTGATTCTCAATTGATTCGCGAATTTGACTACAATAATAGAAATGTGTATAAAAAGTTCTATATATATATATATGTATATAAATATATAGTCTAGCTCATATCGTGTGTGTATATATTGTATAAAACGTTATGCGTTTCTATAGTTTTTTTTAAAGGCGCTGTTGGTGTTTGTTTTTTTTTTTTTTAGGTTTTCTAAAATTCAAATTGGACGAAAGAACATATTTTAAAAGCAAATTTAAAACAATAATAATAAAATATATGTTATATAAAATAATTTATGTAAATATATATATATACTTGTTTAATTGAAGTGCGCAAAAAACAGATTTAAAAAAATAGTAATAATAATTTTTAGACAGGACGAACAAACATTTCTTTTTATCTTCTCTTTTTTGCTTAAGTTTTTAAGTAGTAAGTACATGTGTGTGTGTGTGTGTGTTTTTGTGTATGTGAGTGTATGTGTACAAATATGGAATGCAATGTTTCGAGCTTGTGGGCGTGGATAATTGCTATAAAGACAATTCCGATTGTAAGCTTTATCGCACTCTCTCTGTCTCATTCTATCTATCTCACTCTAACTAGTGTAACACATCTCATATCGATATATATATATGTATATATGTTTAACAAGGACATTAATGCTTATGAAAAATATATGAATTAAAAATAAACAAATGTCTATGCACAACAAATATTGGAAATGGAAACGTTAGACGAAATGTGGAATGTGTGTGTGTTGCTGTTGCATATATCTGCATATATAACATATATATTAAACATGTGTATGTGTATGTGTGTGTGTGTGTGTTGTCTTTCTTTATCTTTTGATCCTGTGCATCCTTTTACAAATGCAAAACTCCATCCTTGACATCACTGGCCATTATTGTGGATGCATTCGATGCAGCTTGTTTATGATGCATGGACGGCGACGAGGACAATTGTTGACTGTTGCTGTTGCTGCTGCTGCTGTTCACTGTCACACAGCTAGCACCTCCTCCTCCAGCAGCTGCTGCAGCGCCTCCTCCATTGCCACCGATGGGGCTCTCGTCAAGCGTTACGCCAGTTAAATCAACGATGTCATCCTGATCGTCATGCTCCAGCTCATCAGATGTATTGGTGTGATTCGTATGATGTGAACCGCTCGATAGCTGACTGTTTCTTGAGAAGGAGCCGCGATGTGTTGATGTCAAGGTACGCTGATTTGCTGGCTTCACAGTGATGATCAAATTTGAGCTATTTGCTACCATCATATCAGTTACCTAGTGTGGAACAAAGAGCAGTTAAATGAATCATTTAATGGCAATCTACAATTACTGCACTTACCTGATCCAGCGTCTTGCCTGCCACCTCAATGCCATTAACTTCGATGACTTCATCGTTGACAGCGAGTAAGCCAGTGCTCTCAGCCAGTCCACCAGGCACCAGACGTGATATAAAGATGCCTGGCTGCTTCTCCAACCCGTTGGCCGTAACACGCACCGAGGTGCCATCTCGTATATAGAAGCCTAACGGTTTATCGCTTCCATGCTTGAGCAGGCGGACACGTCGATGCGTCTCTGGTACAATGTCCACATCGATGATGGCCGACACCTGGCGAAAATCGTGCGGTATGGATATGGATGGTGCTTTGGTCTTAACGGGCGTGTGCCCAAGTATGCTGCCAATCAAATTACGCGGCTTCATTGTGCCAAAGCCTGAATACTCGTTCAAATCGTCTATAAATCAAAACATATTTATTATTATTTATTCATTCTTTTTAAACTTGACAATAGCGTTAATCAAGAAACGTACCTTTACGCTGAACTATGACTCGCAACAACGGTCGCGCTGTCTTCAGTGCACGCCCAAAGTTGTCGTCGTTGTTGATGGGCAGCAGATCGTTGTCGCAAGGATCAATGTAGAGTATAAGAAATTGTATGTTGGTCAACTTGTGCAGCTGCTCGATCAGTGAGGCGAACTTATCGAAGCTCTGTTCCGGCTCGTGGCGTTTGAAGCTCCAACGTCGGAATTCCGCATCGAACTGAAACCAAGTATTATTCATTATTTGGCAAAGCAACGGTATTCTGAGCCAGCGGTTAATTGACAAATTTGCAAGATTAACTAGACGAAATTAATCGGCAACATTCTGGCAACGCTGCCCAACTGTTGCTGCACGCACGCACAAGCAGGTAAGGGCAAGAGCAGTGTGATGTAAAGCAAATGGTTACATTTCTTGATGAACTTGACAAAATATCATACATCAGCTGGCCATGCCGCTCAACTGTTGCTGCACGCAAAGCAAACAACAACAACAACATCTCGTTTCTGCTGTCATTCCCAGCAGGCATGAATCAGCAGTGCCGCAGCCGTCGTTTCCACTATCTCTCATTATGACCCAAACAAATTGATCCAAAAAAGTATTACATTTGTATCTTGTGTGCAGGGGTCCTGGTTGCTTAGCTCACCTTTGATTTTACTTCAATTAGATTCGTTTCGGCGTTTGCCGCCTGCGCTGCGGTTGTGTTTATTTTATTCTTCGACATTTTTACTTTTTATATCTATTTTTTTGCCCACTTCCAATTGCACACACACAATTTTTACAGCAACAACATTAACGCACAACTGATGCGGTGCGTGTTCATTCAAGTTGCCGTCACGGCGACAGCCAAACGTGTTGGTGCCCAGATAAGTTAAAAACAAATTGTATAATAAATTATAATTCGAAAAAATTCTAAACTAAAACTAAATTATGCGTTGGCGTTTGTGTAAAAAAAACATCGAGACATCGCGATTTTTCTTGCAGCGATCACAAATATAGTTGTTGCATGCATATATCGATATATTTTTAAATATATTATTTAATCGAGAGCAATTTAACCATAATTAAATGGAGTATTGTCATATAAATTATAAAACTATCAAAGCTGATGAATATATTAAGTATATACACAATTTGAACATCATATTTATGAGAACACTTTTTGAATATGTACAAAACGTCTAACTTATCGATAAGACTGTTATTTGAACAAATACTAAAAAACCACCGCCCTAGTATTTATCTGCATATGGCAGCACCGATTGCACAACTGCATTATATGAAAATGTAAATATGAATAGGAACAAATGAACATATCCTATTGCCATTTAAGCGTTGTACAATTTGAAAACTCTTCTTTTAAATAAAATATTGTTCATTAGGTTAAAATAATATGAACAATAATAAATAGCGTAGGAATTTGTTGCGGGACTGTCCAATTCGATAAACACGAGCGAGACAACACTAGTGCATGCGCATGAAAGGAGTATAGATAGCTGTTTCAATGGTACAGACCATAGCTCTATATGCATACGCTGCATTTAAGCAAAGATAACAATTAATATCAAAAAGGTACAAAATTAAATAACTTAGTGAGCCTATTTACTGGTAATCAAGCAAGTTGAAATTTTCATAATACAAAATAGAATTATTCGATGCGGCCAACTTGAGGGGAGCAGTGTGTATGCACAGCATCGAACAAGAATCTAAATAGCCGAGAGTGTAGCGCATACCATACGACGAGGGTTTCTGTAAATGGAGGCTGTTTTGTGCGTGTGTTTTGTTGTTGAGCGTGTAGAAGTGTGCAATTGAGTACAAATTGTGTGTGCGCTTCATTTGTTTCTTTTTGTTGTGTTTTTTAAATGTTTCGAAAAGCCAATAGCCAAATAGGAAAACAAATCGATTACAAACAACAGCGACGAACAGCAATTAAACGGGCGCAAAGTGGAAAAACAGCAGCGAAAACGAAAACGAAAACAGAGCCAAAAACGTTTTCTCTATATTCACGAGACGACGCCAGTGAAGCAAATACAGTTAGAATAGCTAACTTAATCAACACTTCCAGCCAGGACAGTTGGAAAACAGCCGATTATTAAGCAAACCTTGAGACGCACACATACACATACACTTACATACAGAGAAACGTAGACACACACAGATATACGTACGTACGCATACGCACGAAAGCAGACGCAAAAATGAGTTCGGTAATGTAAACAAATGAATAAAAACAATATATATGTATTTAAATATTTATTTATATTTTGTTGTTGTGGTTTGTTTTTAGCAATATTCGAATGTGGAGAATCTGTCGCCGCAGACCATACGGCAGGTGATGAAGGAGCTGCAGGATATGGAAACAACACCACCCGAGGGCATCAAAGTCTTGATCAACGAGAGCGATGTCACCGATATACAGGCATTGATCGATGGACCAGCTGGAACACCATATGCCGTTGGCATCTTTCGCGTGAAGCTAACGTTGAGCAAAGATTTTCCACAAACGCCGCCAAAGGCGTTTTTCCTAACCAAAATTTTCCATCCAAACGTTGCGGCCAACGGTGAGATCTGTGTGAACACATTGAAAAAGGATTGGAAGCCAGATCTTGGCATTAAGCATATATTGTTAACGATCAAGTGTCTACTTATCGTGCCCAATCCCGAATCGGCGCTCAACGAGGAGGCTGGCAAAATGCTGCTCGAACGCTACGACGATTATTCGCAGCGGGCGCGAATGATGACGGAAATCCATGCACAGGTGCAACAGAGTAGACTTAATAATCTATACTTTAATATTACCTCTAATCGCATATATATTATATGATATTAATGAATGTACGTTTTTGTTTTTAGCCTGTGAAATGTGGCGTTAGCGATGCCAAAGAAGATGATGGTCCATCGAATAAGAAGCATGCGGGTCTGGATAAAAAGCTGCAGGATAAGAAAAAAGAGAAGCTGCTTAAGGAGAAAAAGCGCATGCTCAAGAGATTATGAGAGGCATAAGCAATATATATATGTATATATGCATATATGTATATATATATTCTTCAACAGTAACAAATATATATTTGTACATATATATATGCATCTGTATAGTTGAGCAGCAACAACAACCAACTATATATGTATATATATATATATATATCTATCTATATGTAAAGCCAGCAGCAGGCATACATCTACAGTGAACTATAGCAAAAGGCAAACTAACTGAAGATAACTTAAACAAAATATGCAAAAACTTGGCGAATCTTAAAACTGAGACGGAAACAACAAAAAAACACAACTCCAAAGAAAAGTGCATCCAGTTAAATATATATATATATATAAATCAAAGCATTAATATAATATATATATATATAAAGCAAAAAGGAAAATAAATATAATATATAGAAAACAAAGCAGATTTAAAGCGAGCTAAGAAAAATGGAAAAATATTGTTCAGAGCAAGGGCTGAGCTGATTTTTAGTTTGTAGCAACAAAGAAAGGAAAAACAAAAATATATATGTATGTATATCTATATATAGTGCGATCCTTGCTACACACACATAAAACATGAAACATCGCTTTGCGCGCTAGTTTTAGCATAATTTATAATATCTATGTAAATTAGTTTAAAAAAAAAACTTCTCACACACACACACACATACATATGCAGCTACAAAGAGCGTCAGAGCGAGTGAGAGATAATACAACATTCACATGAAATTTACACTTACACAAGCACAACTATTTGCTACAGTCATTCACACGCACATACACACACACAAGCATTCACACATATTAGCCCACACATACAATTATTTTTATTTTAATGCTTTGGTTTTTAATTTGATGCCAGATGGCAGCTACCAACTTTTTTTTTAGTTTTAAAACGCTTTTTTAAGTTTTAAAAATTAAATTTATCCTATTTTTGTAACTTAACATTTTTTCTTATGTTTTAAATACTTAATTTCTTTCTTTCTGATTTTGCAATTTTTTAAATTATTAAATATTTAATTTATTTTTTGTTGATCGACCTTCGCGCGCTCCAACTAAAAAAATAAACAAAAATTAAGCAAATACAAAAAATTGTCCTTATATTTAAGAAACAATAAAACAAAAATAGAAAAACATGCTTCAATTATACATGAATATTGCCAATAGATGTTGCTATATTAAATTTAAGTTCGCGAATTTTCGTTTACTTATTTTATTTTTTTGGGCATTTTGAACAACAAAAAATAATTTTTTTCTTAAATTATGTACTTAAAAGATGGTAAAATTCGACTTAGTTAAAAAAAAAAAAAAAAAAAATCAACTAAAATTAATATTAAAACTAAAATTGTGTGCCCTTCGAAAGTAATACTATAAAAAAAATTAAATTTAAAACTAAACTGCAATCTTTTAATTCAATTAACTTCATAGTTCAAAACCCGCAAAGATAAGTAAGACAAAAATTATTGGAATTAAATATAAATTTCGTTAAATTTTGAAAACACTTAAAAAAATGGCAACAATTTTTAACAAATAAAAATGACATTTGAGAGCAAATTGTGCAGAACTTGAAAAAGGAATACATATATTATATATAAATAATTTTATTTTCAAAACAATAGATTTATGTATACATATAGATATAGAGTAAAAGTATTTTTTTCGAATTGGTGCATTTGTTTTATCCTTAGTTAGCTTTCACTGTAAGCCATCATATATGTAGATAGAAATGATCTGGCAACGCTTGTCTAGTCGCTGCACGTTCCAATTGTTCAAATTGTCTTTTGCAAACCGGAAGAGTATTTCAAATATTCGATTCTACGAATTGCCAATGAGACAGCTTACAGGTGTGTGTGTTTATTCAAGTCTCTCTCTCCCTCTCTCTCTCTCTCTGTGTCATTCTTGCTTATTCGTTTGATCGCTCTCGAAACTCTCCATAATTTGTGCGCTCTTTATTGGCACGCCAACGCTTACGCCAACGCCGGGCCAACATTCCAAGCGGCTAACCTTCAGCCCAGCTTCGAAATTGTCGCAGCCACAGCAGCACCAGCACCAGCAGCAGCAGCAGCTACAACAATAACAACAACGAGAGTTGCAGAATGCTTTCGCTCTCTTGCTCTATAAGAAAAAAACCTGATGAGGCGCAGCAACGGAAACAAAAACAACAACATTCAATGGCCAGTGTTGGACATTACATGACAACAGCGTAAGCTTGTTCGCTCGCTCACTCTCTCTCTCTCTCTCTGCGTCTGTCTCTTCCAATGAAATGAATGGCGGGCTGAGCAGATGGACCGCAAAAGGCGAGCTAGTTGTGAATGTGATTTGCGGGCGGGGCGCGGGCGCAGGCGCAAGCGTGCGCGCGAGCTCGATCGCCAATACCAATTTGGCTGCCAACAACAACAACAACAACAGCAGCTAACAGCTAACAGCTCGCAGCTAGCAGCCAGCGAGCAGCAGGTAGATCAGTTGTGAATCTGGCACGGACGGACGACAACAAACCATTTAGCTTGGCTCGGAGCAACGCGCAACTCGCAAAAAAACAACACTAAAAACGAAAAGCAAAAACAAAACTCAAAAAAAAAAAAAACGTTTTGCGCGCCTCCTCCAAAACGTACGTGTGTATTTGTGTATCGATATTTATACAAACGTGTATGTATGTGTATGTGTGTGTGTGTCGCCGTGTCGCGGTGCCCAGTTGCAATGTTTGTTTTTGTTTTGTGGCTGCGCGCGGCAAAAAAACAACAAAACACGCCCTGCTAATATAGCCTTACACACACGTGTGTGTGTGTGTGTGTACATATTGTGTGTGTTCGTGCGTGTTAGTGCATTGTATATATCGCACAGCCGATCGATAGATTGCAAATTAATCGAACATTTTTGTGTGTTTTCGCCACCTCCTCCCTAGCGATTATAAAGGGCATGGGCGGCAGGAGGTCGCGTGCCATGCCCCATTGGATAATTTGCTGCATCTGCAGCGCAACGGCGCGTGGAATGCGACAGTTATTTGCGCACTCAACCGTTTCATTTGCGATTTAAGCAACATCTGTTTTGGCCAGTCAAAAACAAAAAGAAGCAACAATAAGAAATAGATAGTTTCAGCTGCTTTTTATATGCTGCATATTTCTATGTGTATGAACATAGCTATGTATTTATGTACATACATACATATGTATTTATTTAGATTGCGCGGCTTGACCTTGTCTGAATGCGTAGGGAGTCGGGAGCCGGGAATGCAGCTGGAAGTGCGTACACAAATACATAAGCATGTTAATACATACATGTAATGCATAATAAACATACATATGTATGTATGTCTATGCATTTTGTTCGCAATATGTATGCTTGTATTTATATATGCACACATGTCAGTGAGACAACTGTCCGTCAATTTCCATATGCATATGCTAATGTAAATACGTATATGTATATATGTATATTCCATGTATAAGCAATTCTTTTAAACACACACAAACACACACTTGTATATAATATAATGTGTGTGTGGGACGTTTCAAACTAAGTCGCGCAAATAACTCGTTCATTTCGTCATTTCCAGCGGCTGTCAATAAATAAATATCTGTTATATTTGTGCGCACACACACACACACATACCCGCACACAGTTCCATATGTAAATATGTATTAAGCATCGCCTTGGAAATTTCAGTGTCGTAAAAATCCTCCAAAAATGCTTTTTCGTTTCAACTATTTTTGCTGCGTGGTGGGCGGCCAAATTGTTTCTTTTTTTCAAGATTGAGCCAAATACGTCAAACTCATTTTGACCAAAAGCGATTCTTTTTCTCTCTTTTTGTTTTTAAATATTTGCGAGTGGGCGCCAAAAAACAAAAAGCAGCACAGCAATTACACAGAGTCAAGAACGTGAATGCCATTTTTGGGGGATTTACCTACATAGCTGAAAGCTTTGATAGATTTGAATGCTATGCGGCAGGATCGTTACATAACCTCAATAAAATGTGAAGAAGAAGATGAAGAAATAACAGCAAACTAAACAGTTAGTAAGCGCATGCGTTGCCTTACCGTAGACAACAACCAGAGCTTTTGGCATGCGCCGCCTAAAAGTAGGCAAGGCTAATTAGTGAACACAAAAGTGCAGCCAAATGCATGTACAGTGAAAGCTCGCTAACGTGAATAAACCTGAAAAAAATGTTCACTAAAATCGGTTATATTAAAGCTTGAAAAATGTTCAAATGTGCAATATTTCTTAAAGTGTAGTTTAACGCGAGTACAGTCAAGTCTCATTGAAACGAACTAATTTTTTATGTACAAACATAAAAAAAAATTTTTAATAGAATGCATATTTAAAGAAACATGAAATATAAAAATTTAACGTACAAAAATTAATAAACATAATTTTCTTTAGTTTTTTTTTTTTAATTTTGCAAAATAGGTGCTTAAAAATATGTAAATGAAAGTTTGGTGCTAACAGAAGACTTAGAACGGCTTAGGCAGGGCGCAGACAGAGTTAGCGTAGGAGAGAGAGAGAGAGAGGGACTGAGAGCTTTCTCTGTACAAAGCCACAAAACTCTCTGATTCTCTATCTCTCTTACTCACACACCCGAGTGGGCGTCGGAGGCGGCATGGCACTGAGCAAGACGAGCAAAACAAAAGCTGGCGCCAAGGAGGAGCAGAACGAACTGGTAAGTGAAACAAAAGAGACAAAACAAAAACAATAACAATAACAAATCCAAGCAAACTTATACACACACACACAGTTATCTCTCTCTCTCTCTCTCTCGGTGTGTGTGTATGGAGCTTTGACTTAACAATGGTGGGGTGGGAGAGCGGGCGCGCACTTGGCTCAACGTGCGCGCGCGCGCGCTCAATGTGACTCAACGTGCGCGCCTCAACTCGGTTCAGTTCAGGTGTAACAAACTAACGGTGCAGCTCGTGCAGCGCCGCAGTCGTCGACGCGCCCTCGTATCGAACACGCCGCGCGCACATTGGAATAGTCCTTTTATTTATTTCGTGTTTTTTTTTTCTGTTTATTTACTTTTTTTTTTGTTATTTATTTGACGTGCGACTTTGAATCGTGTTCTGTGCATTTTGCATGCGCTTGCGTGCAACAAAAAAGTTGGTTAAATAACGAAAGAACTATATACCAATGCAAATATGCACACATATATAAACATATACATATGCATGTGCATATTTTGTTTGTGACAGTTTTTGTTTTCTTTATTTTTTGTTATTATTAAAATCTGGGACGTTGCAGTGTAATCGTTTCGTGCCCTTTTACACACAAACACATGCAAAACGCAGTGTACACTTGTTGGAAAATGTACTAAATTGGGTACTTTTTATTTCCTAAAGTCAATAGGTCCCTAATATTTGATATTTCTTATTGCTCTCCCTTACACACACTACAATATGAATTGCCTCTTGCTTGCGAATGTATTTGATTCGGTACTTTTTATTTCCTTTTCACACACGAATTGCCACTTGTTTGCAAATGTACTTGACTGGGTACTTTTTATTTCCCATTATTTATCCTTTTTTCTGGTGATATTGCCTAGTCTTTTTCACAAACGTGCATACTTTTCCTAGTTTATCATTCACTAATTCTAAAAAATTTATTTGATATTCTCTTGTTATTAATATATGGCTTTGACCTTATTTATATTTGTTTGAAAAAATCAATTTTAATTTCTTGTTGCTCTCACATACAATGAAAAATACAGCGTAATCTTTATTATATATTTACTGCAATTTTAATTTGATATACATACATATGTATGTATATGCACATATTTTTTTTATTCCATCTCGTGAATAATTTAGCTTCTATTTCCATTAAAAAAAATGTTTTTTAATTAAAACTTAGCTAAATTCATTGCAAACATATTAAAAAAAAAACTGTGACTTTTGCTACTAATTAATTTGATCAAATGGCAACTATGCACACACACACACACACACACACAGCATGCCTACACACACGCATAGATACAGGGGCAATCGGCACTCTCCAAACATGACGTTCTCCACAGGCACTCACACACATATGTACATGCTCTCCCTCCACTCTCCGCTGTTCCAGCTTTAAGTGGCGCGCTTTACATGGCAAAGTACGTGCAAAAAATTAATCATTAAAACCGCCGACGTTGCTTTTGTTTTTGTTGTTGATGTTGTTGTTGTTGGCTGTCGTTAAGTGCAGCGTTTTTCTAGTTGTTTGTGCTGTCGTGACATTTGTTGTTGTCTGTTTGTTTGTTTGTCTATTTTTTGTTTAGCCTTTGTATTTCTGTGTCTCTTTCTTGACTTTTTTTTTTGCACTACTTTTGCTTGGGCCTTGCTTCCACGTGTTGCATAAGCGCTGCGTTGCGTATACGTAACGTGCGCCCAAACCTCGAAAAGATCCTGCGGCGCAGTCGCTGCCAAATGCGGCCCCAAAAACCAAAAACCAAAATCGGCAAAAAAAAAAAAAATACCAAAAAGCAACAACAACAAATCACAGCAAAAATATTTTCCCACCATTAAAGCGCGCACACACAAACACACATATACACATGCATACATATACATATATACAATATCACGCGCATTATTCGTTCACAAAATGGACAAATGCTTGCAGCAGGAGAGAGCGAGAGTGAGTGGAGGGTGTATGTCTTCGCTAGTGGAAGCGGACTCAGCATTAGAGGAAGGGAGAGGAGAGCTGTGTGCACCCACAAGCAGTCGCTATTTGAGCTGTTATACCGCGTGCATTGACTTCCAATGGGCTATATTGCAATTGAGCTAGTGTATGTATGTAACAGGATATATACATGCATATGCAGCATAAATATAAGTCTCTGAAATATGTATATATATGGAAGCATATGTATATACATATGTATATACATATATACATATATAGATATATGTATGTATGTCTATTGTATATATTGATAAGCTCAGTGCACTTGCTTTAGTTGCAATTGACTACAGGGTAACTGCTGGTCGTGATTTGGTTGTTATTTTTATTGCTTGTGAAGCGTTTTGGACAATTTGTTGTTGTCTTTGTTGTTGTTGTTGCAGCAACAATGCTTTACTGTTATTTGGGATTCTGTCTGTGCGTCTTGAAATATTGAAGTGTTTTTTTCCTCTGCTGCTTTTTGCTTTGTTTTGTTTTGTTGTGTTTTGTTTTGTGCGCTGACAACAATTCAATGTCTTTGTATGGCGCAAATTAGCTGGCAAAGTGGGCGTGGCACATCTAACATACGTACTGTATCTGTATGTATGTAGGTATGTGTGGGCATATTTGTTGACCAGTGCGTGACTCGTAGGCTCGCCCCCCCTTTCCAAAAAAAAAAAAAAATCTTTGCATGGCACAGGCGTCGCCTTGTTGCAGTTGCAAGTTGCAAGTTGCAACTGTTGCTGCTGCTGTTGTTGTTTTTGCTATTGTTGTTGTTGTTATTGTTGTTGCTGGTTTTGGGTCAAGTAAAAGGCATTTGCGATTGAATTTGGCTTTTCAATTCTTTTTGGTTTTTGTTTTCCTTTCGGGCAATTGTCATTTGGCTTGGAGCTGAGGGCGTGGCAGCTGCTGACTCATATATGCAGAAATAAATAAATTTGTATATATCTATGTGTGTGTGTATGTACGTACATATGTATCCATCAACAACATTTACTGTCCCATGGCAGCGCCACAAACCGTAAAAATCAATCAAAAGCAGAGCCAAAGCCAATGCCAAAGCATTTAGTAGAACTTTGCGTACTGGAGATGCTCGACTACATGTCACCCACTACAGTAATTAATCTTCTCCTGACTGTAATATGCATTTTCGCTTACAAGTCCATGTGATGCGCTCCCTTCATATACCTGAAGTACAGGGTATCCAAGTTCGATAACTTTAAACTTCGATAGCTATAAATTTTGATAGCTTGTAGATTCGATAACTTCGCTTTCGGCTTTATAAGTATGTAAAGTTCTGTTACAAAATAAATATACCCCACATGTTTGCCGCACAGGGTATATGCCAAAGGTTTCCCAATTTGTCCTATCGTTGCCGGCGGAAGTAATTACAAAAATGGCCAAATTGCAAGCACAATTTAATTGTTGCTGTTGTTGTTGCTGCTGTTGTTGTGTCGGTCTGACGTCATGCGCATATTGATGATCAATATTCCAGTGATTCCAACGTGGCTTCCAGGCGTGCGCGCTTGCCACAGTCCAAATCAAAACGAGCGCTCAGCGCGAATATCAATACAAAAGACAACAATACAGAATGAGCAACAACAACAACAAATGCCAAAAGCTCACAAATTGATTGTTAAAAGCGTATTTATCGATTCAAGAATCGTTTCGCACGCCAAAAGCAACAATAAATAAATTGAAATTAAAAGAAAACGAAAAAAAGAAACAAACAACAACAACAATGGCGATCAGAAATGCTGAGAGAGCGAGTGTAGACTTGCAAGTGTAGACTAGCTGCTGCCAGCAGCACCAGCAGCAGCAGCAAGTGCTGTGCGATAGAGCACAGTGCAAGACAGGCGACAAACAATCTGGGAACAATTTTGTAGAGCAACTTATATATCTCTATATATGATTTTAAAAAAAATATATATAGATACATTTTTATAAAGCTATTGGCTTTCACAAAATAGACAAAATGAAAAAAAAAATTTCTTTCGCCGCAAGTTTGTTATTGACAATTCTGTTGGTAAGCATTGTAATGCAAGCAATTGGAGACTTGCGCTCAGAGCGTATGCAAAGCAGGCGACAAGCAATTAAGTATTAACTCTGTAGAGTTGCTCAATGCTTAAGCGGCAAGCTATAATTTTCTTCTTCTTACTATTATTTTTTTAATTAAAAACATTTATGTAATTTATCTGTCTGTCGCAATGCTCAGTGTGATAATTCAGCGTTGACAATTTCGCTTTTCAATATTGTGGACCACTAAACAAGTGAAGACTTGCGCTCAGCAGCAGCTACTGCTGCTCTCTGTGAGCATGGGGGGTGGTTGGGTTGGGCATAGTGCAAGCTAATAGTAGGCAATAATAAAAAGAACTTTGTAGAGTTGGTCAGAGCTTAACCCTTAAGTGCACAGTTCTTCTTTGCATATCTTCAAACATTTACAACTCAGCTATATATTGGGCAATTTTCATGATTTAAAATGAAAAATTCGTTTTGATTACTCTAGACTCTCTCTAGCTCAAATCCCTTTGTTTTTTTCCCCTTTGCCTATGGCATTTCCCGGTCGATCATTGCAGTTACTAAGCCACATTTCCTTTCATCTCAACTATTTTCTGTGATATACATATATCTGTATGAGGAAGCTTTACGTTTGCCAGCATTATCTGCATTATGCATGCTCCGACTCCACTCTTGGTCACGTACTTGAAAACGGGCAAAAGGCGGCTGAGGGGGAGTCGCTTGTGGTTGAATTATACCACATTGGGTGAAAGGGGGCATAATGAAGTGAACTGGCAACTGGCCCCCGCCCCACATTTCGTGTGGGGTCGTTCGTTTTAATCAGTGCCAATGGGCCAAATGGGCAACTGGACAAAGGGCCCCGAACATTTGGCTGTGAATCTTGTTGAGCTTTTGTTGTTGTTTTTTTTTTTTTTTTTTTTTTTTTTTTTTTTTTTTAGTGTCGTATTTCGTATTTTTGGATTGTCGTCTGTGGGCGTGACCTTTGGCCACATTTGACTTTTTTATTTCGACTCTTTTTTTTTATAGTTTTTTTTTTCTGTTTAAGTGGATTTCTTTCTTGGCTGCTTTCCATTTCACCGCCTTGAACTGTTGCCCTTTCAACAGCGAACTCGAGCAACCTTTTGTGGCTCTTGCGAGCTGTTGTGCAATAGACCAACTGACCAAATATCAAGCTAACAAACCTTGTTCGCCCGTGCCTCCCCCCCCGCACACACTCTAGCAGCTGCTTTGTTTATGGGCTCTTAACTTTATGAGCCGTATACGTGTGTGTGTGTGTGTGTGTGTCTGTCTATGCTGCAACGGGAAGACCCGTTTTGTTCTAAGCCTTTACGCTTGGCATACTTCAAGTGCCACGCCTCCACGGCCAGCCCATCTAATAAACTGCGGAGCTCTTCATAGCAATTTGAGTAAATCATATTTTGATTGAGTGACTATTAAATCAAGGAGTATCTATTAGTTGGGCAAGTGTGTATGTATGGATATATAATTTTATCTATATATATCTTCCCAAGGCCCAATATAATATCGATTTCTGTTCAACTCTTTGTGTATAAAATAAATTTGCTCTTTAACGACGATAGTTTGAAACGATAGTTAAAGGCGATATCTATGTTCGCACAGCTGAACTCTTAAGTCCTTTGATCTTACTGATCAAACAGCTTCAGAAACAATCCACAATCAAGCTTAGTTCTTCTACCTATCGATAACTTTCGAGTGTTATCGATAAAATTTATTAAATGTACCACTTTGAGGAAATGCTTAGGGATTAGATAGTAAAATTGGATAAAAATGTAGAGTATTATTAATCGATAGCTCATCTCGTTCAATAAATATCGATATGGAATATTCCTTATTTAGCTATGTTTAATCTCTATTGGACACATATAGGGAATTTGCTTCTAATGCTGTCCTATGTGCCTAATAAGTGACTAAAAATAGCTGAAAAAGAAATGTCTATCGATTGTCATGGTTGTTATCGATGTATAATCGATAACAATTAGACGATAGCTATGCTCGATAGGTGTTATTGCTAAAATAGACCGTAATTCTGGCCCAATCAATAGCTGCTAGACTACAGGGTATCTGCTAGTCTCGCCTATCGATTGGCCCAACTTGAAGCTCGCGTCGTCTTCATGCCAAAGTCGCCGTCAACAAAATTTCACTTGCAGCTCAGCAAATAATTTATACACAATTGAAACAATAAACAATTAAAGACTTGAGCGGAGATCGTGGAACGTGGAACATTGAATACGGAACGCAGAACGCGGAACGTGGAACGGACGGGGCGGGGGGGATCGTGGCTCGTGGATCGCGTGTCGCTGAAATGTTTTGTGCGGCACAACAAATTCAAATTGGTTGCAGCGAAAGTGCGGCAACAACATTAATTAGGCAACAGTTGCAGTTGCGACCGTCGGTGGCGGCGTCGGCGGCGGCAGCAGCAGCAGCAGCAGCAGCAGCACCAGCAGTGGGAGCAGTGGGAGCAGTAGGCGTGGCAGTTGTTGGTGCTCGCAGCCAGCATCAATGTAGTCAATTGGACACTTTGAGCGCTCCCAGATGAACGAATGGTGGTGATCCTTCTACTAGCGCCATGCACATGCAGCCAAAGCAGCAGCAGCAGCATCAACACCAACACCACCAACACCACCACCAACACCACCAACAACAACACTCACAGCCACGATCAGCTCAGCTTGAGCTGCAGCAGCCGCAGTCGAAGCAGCAGCAGCAGCAGCAGCAGCAACAGCAACAGCAATGGCAATCAATCCTCGAACGCATCCACTGGCATTACGGCCATACCGGCGAGCGTTTATCGCACCACCCAGTTGCACCACTGGCCTAGTCATAGTCATAGCCAACCTTCGCCTTCGCCCTTCACACTGCCCCCTGCTGCTGCTGCTGCTGCTGCTGCCGCTGCTGCTATTGCTGCGAATGTGGTGCCAAAGCCGCCGCGCAGCTATAGCCACGCCCACTCGGCGGCACCACTGGTGTTACGCATCTATGCGCAGCCAGCAACAGGCCAACCACTGCCAGAGGCTCAGACACCTGCCAGCTACACTACTAACCATCACAGGAAGCGAGAGAGAGACGGAGATAGGGAGAGGGCGAGAGGGAGAGAAAGAGAAAGAGAGAGACCGAGCGCTGGTCGGCATCGCCAGCCGCATCGCACCACCACCGACAGCGCCGACTATGTGCGTCACGTGACCCGCGTTAATTTCTACGACGTTGATACTTCGCAGGTCGAATTCGAGCCCAAAGACGACGACGAGAGCAACGAGGCAACTGCTAACAATTGCGATACAGAAGCTATAACCAAAGAAGGTGAGTGCCATAAAAATGAATGACAGAAGTCATATCTAATATACCATATATCATATAAAATAAGGGAAGATCATAAGAAAGGCAGGGAGAGATACAAGGCGAGAAAGACTTTGGGTAAAGGGAAAAGACCTAACGCTTTGAGGTTTGGATAATGAAATAGGAAAGGGAAGGGTCAAGGGACCGGCCGAAGATCTAGAATAAGAAAATATTATGAGAAAACGGAGGGGGAGAGAGAGGAAGAGAGCATGAAAATACAAGTTACATTTTAAGTCAAGTAAAGCTCCCAAGATTCATATAGTAAAACGGAGATATGAGATGAGAGCAAACAGGGTTGAGGGAGTGAGAGAGAGTGAGAGAGAGAGAGAGAGAGAGAGAGAGATAGAGAGAGAGAGAGACAGAGAGAGAATGAGAGTGAGAGAGATAGAGAGTAAGAAAGAGAGAAATGAAGAGAAGGAAAGAGGCAAAGGGAGGGCGATAAGAAGAGACAACGTTCAACTGAAAGTTGATGAGATCAATTATACAAGAATAAGAAAGGAAAGACTTCAGTGAAATAAGATGATATGCATAGGCGGGTAAAGTGCGAGCGAGAGTGAGAGAGATAGAAAGAGAGTAAGAGGGAGAGAGAGTGACATTAAGCGAGCTAGAGAAATAGAGAAAGTTAGAGGGAGAGATAGTGAGATATAGAGAGAGCTAGAGCTAGAGAGAGGGAGAGAGAGATTTAGATGGGTGAGATACAGAGAACGATAGAGATAGAAGGAGAGAGTTAGATGGGAGAGAGCGAGAGAGATAGGAAGATAGAGAGAGAGAGAGAGAGATATAGATGGGAGAGAGGCAGAGAGCGAGAGAAATAGAAAGATAGAGAGGAGGGAGAGGTAGAGGTAGAGTAAATATCCTATATAAAACAATAGTCCGACTATTATAAGTAAGAAAAAGAAGATACTATACAAAGGCAATACAATTTTGAGCTAAGAGATGGTATACGTATATAATCCTAGAAAGCATACTAGATGAATAGCGAAAGTTTGTTTAGCCTTGGCTGAGAAAAAACTAAGGGAGAGCGGAGAAAAAAAAAGTTCAATAGATAATTTGCTTGGAAAGCTTGAGATGGCATTTAGATTGAGTTACGAGAGAGACAACAGAGTCTAAATAGTAGTGAATCATATTATACAGTGGATGCCATATAGGAATCCCGGAAGCAGGCGATACGTGGTATAAATTCCAATTTGTTCCCGTGCTCTCGAAACTCTTTTTTTCAGGCGTACTGCCTCTATTTATAGACTTATTTGTATATATCCATATATGCTTACTCATTGATCGTTTTGGATCACAATTACGATATGATAATTGAGTGATCGCATCGAGAGCCCCAGGTCGTACGTATAGCTAATGATTCGTCATTGATTGAGAGATTTGAGGATTGGCATTGAGCCGATGTCGTTGTCGAAGCTGTCTCTATCTGTGTGATTCATGAATATTACGTATACGACGCGAGGAACGATTCAGTATATAATATCATTTACTGTACAGGGCATTAGTTAGTCGAGCACTTTGAATTGAAGCACAAGCGGAAGCCGAATGTTTTGTATCTAAATGCAGCTCTACCGCTCTCACTCTCTCTCTCCCACTCTCTCTCTCTCTCTGTCTCACTCTCTCGTTATCTGAGTGTCATGTGAATTGATCCCTTTCGCTGTGCATAATTTATTGGATCCCTGTCTCAACACTTAGCCACTCCGCCCCATACCCTCCACCAGCCCCACCCCACTCCCGTTCACCCTTATCGCAGCTCGTTGCGGAAATCATAGAAAGTTTGATTTAATTATGTGATTAACGTGGCACAAAGGCGCCAACGGCGGATAACGTGTAATATTGTGGAAAACAAAAAATGATAGAAAAATAGAAAAACTCGTAGTGTAAAAATTAGAAATAACAAGCTGCTACAAGCAACAATAAACAACAACAACAACAGCAATAGCAACAACAATGGCAAAATGCTAATGCAAAAGAAAATGTTTCAAAGCTGCACAAATTTCCCACGTTAGCGAATCATTAAAAATCAACAACAACAACAACAACAACAACAACAACAACTGCAACAGCAGCTCTTGGGGGGGTCTCTTTGCATATGTATATGCAGAAATTTAATAAGTGCAGCTCACAGCTTGTTGTGCCACAAAAGCAAAAGCAGAAAAAAAAAAAAAAAAACAAAAAAACTCTACACAGTTGGAGCTGTGCCGCAAATCGGAAAGAAAAGTTGTCACTGCTTGGGTTGCTGCACAGCAAATCAATCCATTGGCATGCATCTGCATGTGCTCTACATTCATAACTCTACACAACTCTACAAACACTCTCCACTTGACCATATAATTGTGCAATGCTCAACATATGTAGCTAGCCTAATAGCATCCCAGCTTAACGACTGTACATTGTTCATCATAACTCTACACAACTCTACACAGCTCTACACACAGTAGGACTCTACACAGCTTTACATGACTCAGCACATGTGTTTAATATTTATGTTTAGGTATTCTTAGCTAGTTTTATAAAACTCTACATAAGTGTGTACAGCTCCACAAAACTCTACATAGCTCAATATAGTTCAATCAATTATATAATTTGGATAAATTTGTCTAAATTCCAAGATCTATACGATTCAAAACAATTCTATGTAATTCTACACAACTCTACACAATGCTACATTGCTTCATGTAACTCTACACAAGTCTTTTTGACAATTTTTAAACAATTTTACATGACTATACACAACTCTACATAGCAATATCTCAATCTGCATAGCCATAGACAACTCTACGTTACTCAGTATAGCTCAACATTCAGTATAGCTCAGCACAACTCTACACTACTCAATGTATATGCACATATTAAATTCTACACATATACAACTCGACAAAACTCTACATAGCTCCACACAACTTTATCCAACTAGACCTTATTGTGCATAGGTATACATAAGTCTACATTACTCAGGACATTTCAACACAACTCTACACAATTCTACATAAACATATTGAAATATACAAATATAAGTAGTTAAAGAAAAGTTAATAAGACTCGACGCAGCTTTGCAAAGCTCATCATACTCCCACTTAACGAAACTGTAAACAACTCTACATATGTAGACATATCTACATCCGACTCCATACAACAAATATCTAAGCAATGACAACAATTAAAATTATACTTAGATGCCAAGCACAGTATGCACACAAATCTCTACACTCTACACAAGTCTACATAAGTCATAAGTCTACACAGAAATCTCCAAGCATGCGCATTACTCAACAAAGAAATCTTTCAATCGCTTTTGATGACAAATATTTGCCAAAGTTGAAAAATGAGGTCGTCCGGCAAGCCGGAGGGGAATGAGAAAACTCAGCGGAGGAAGGGGGGGGGGGGGAAGAAAAGAGAGGTCGACTTGGGGTTGGGCAAGCCCCAAGTCAGTTGACAGCGGCTGAGTCGCGCGCTTAGCCACTTAGCGGAGCCATAATTGATACCACAATTAGCTCAATGAGTGGCATGTGCAATCGCATCTAATGAAATCTGTAAATGGGGGCGGTGGCACAGCCAATGGGGCGTGTCAGCGTTGGCATAAATAACGATCACATGTCATCGATCTATGGAGCGAGGGAGGGAGAGCACATAAGGAGAAGTGGGGGGTGGTGCAGGAGAATGCGGGAGGAAACTGCGCAATCGCGATTGTAGACGATGAACGAAACGAAAGAGAGAGAGAGAAAGAGAGAGAGAAGGAGAGAGAGAGAGAGAGGGAGACAGAGATAGATTTAGAGATAGAGAGAGAAAGAGAAGCAATGCACAAATCGAAGCATGTTTAAATTGCATTAGAAGACAGGCTGCTTGACTGTCGAAATACCCTGTAAAGAGATTGATTGACTGATTGTTGAGGTGATGAAACTGATTGATACGAAAATTGTTAAGCTGTATACTGATTGATTGAGCGATTGACTGAGTTTGAGTTTGACTATTTGTATGTAGATTGACGGATCGATGGACTGATTGATGAGCAGCTATCTGATTGACTTATTGATTGAGTGATTGATTGACTTACATTGACATTGTCTGATTGTCTAGTGATTAATAGAGCATGCTTAGCTGTCTAAGTGATTCACTGATTGACTGATTGATTGTCTGACTGACATTGTTTAACTGTCTTATGATTGATCGATCATTTTTACTGTCTGATTCTTTGATTGATTGCCTGGCTATTATTGACATTGACTTTGTCTGATTGATTGACTGAATGGCATTGTTTAACTGTCTTATGATTGATCGATTCACTGATTGATTAACATTGTCTGATTGTCTAATGATTGATTGATTTACAGAATGACATTGTCTTATGATTGATCGATTCACTGATTGATTAACATTGTCTGATTGTCTAATGATTGATTGATTGATTGATTGACAGAATGACATTGTTTAACTTATGATTGATTGATTCACTGATTGATTGCTTGGCTGTTATTGATATGGACATTGTCTGATTGCCTAATGATTGATTGATTGATTGATGGACAGAATGACATTGTTTAACTTATGATTGATCGATTCACTGATTGATTGCTTGGCTGTTATTGACATGGACATTGTCTGATTGTCCAATGATTGATTGATTGATTGACAGAATGACATTGCTTAACTGTCTTATGATTGATCGTTTCACTGATTGATTGCCTGGCTATTATTGACATAGACATTGTCTGATTGTCTAATGATTGATGGAGAATGTTTCCCTGCCTAAGTGATTCACAGATCGATTGACTGACTGCCATTGAAATTGATCATGTCTGATTGTCTAGTGATTAATTCACTAGTTGACTGGCTAATCGTCTGTTGATTGACGGACGTTGACAATGCTTGTCTGATTGAGTAATTGATTAACTGATTGACAATGTTCGGCAGATTGATTGATTATGTGACTAACTAACTAGCCAACTAATTGATTGACAACTAATTGAAAGACTGACGAACTATCTGGTAAGCCGATTGATTGACAGCCAACTGACAGAGTGATGGACTGTCCGATTGCAACGGTATACAGCCCCCGCTTGGCTAGTTCCGTGCCACATTAGACTCCGTACACCCCATTTGTAGTGCGCCCACAGAGATTTGTATGCAACATAAATTCAATTAAAGCTCCACTGCCCCATCCCTGCCCAGGCGGCGCCTCTCAACCTGCACCACCCACCAAGCGTCTCGTGCTGTTTGTTTGTTTAATTGTTGTTGTTGTTGTTGTTGTTGTTGTTATTTATGAATTGCTTGGCTGACTGTCTGGCAGTTCGCCCAGCTGATGCAATGCGGATATATGCACAAATGATAAAGATAAACGCTCGATGAGCGGGACAGCAGAGGCTGGAGGGCGGGTAGTAGGTGGGTATTGCCTGTCTGACTATTACAGAGGATCATTTAAATAGTTTCGATCAAACTGAAACCGAAACCGAAACCGAGACTGCAACCAGCAACAACAACAACAACAGCAACAAAATGAAGAAAAAAGGCCAATTGCAAATTTAAGTTGGCCGAATTGTCAGCCTCCAACCTCCTCCGAGGCAGCAAATGCAAAACTTCAATTTCAGCCTCAGCTTTGGAGCGAGATCTCGTTTCGGCCACTGCGACTGCGACTGCGAGTGCGATTGTGGCTGGGACTGCAGATAAATTATATAAGCGACCTTTAATGGTCCAGCGATTGCTGCTGCTGCTGCTGCTGCTGCTGCAGCCAGCATCACCAAGCAGCAGTCAGCAGTCAGCATAGGCAGCAGCAGCGGCAGCAGCAGCAGCGTCAGCAGCTCGCAGTAACTCAAGTGTCGGACAATAAAAAAACAAGAAGAAATAATTGATTGATGGTAGACGAATGGAAAATACTCTATGCTTAAGACAGAGAGGGAGAAAGAGAGGGAGAGAGAGAGGGAGAGCGAGAGAGAGAGGGAGAGGGAGGGAGAGAGAGGCAGAGAGAAAGAGAGAGAGAACGAGAAATGGTGAGAAACCCAAAGAGAGCTAAGCAAAGAGAAGTATATAGAGAATGAGAGAGAAGACGAAAGGTATGGGAATGAGGGAGGGAGAGATAAATACAGAGAGAGATAGAGAGAAAGAAAGAGAAAGAGGATATAGAGAAAGAAACCGACAGAGAGAGAGAGAGAGAGAGTGATTGAGTGAGAGAGAGAGTGAGAGAGTGAGAGTGAGAAACTAATAGATAGAGATACAGAAAGATCAAGATAGGGAAAGGAGCATGGGGAGAAGAAAAATATGCAGATAGAAAGATATTGTGATAGAGATAGATAGTAAGAGACATTGGTAGAGAGAGTGAAAGAGAGAGAGAGAGAGAGAAGATAGAGAAAAATAAACATGTAGGGCAAGAGAGTCATGGGCAAGGGTATTCATCATACGGAGAGTTGGTGATGGAGGGAAAGATAGAGAGTGACCATGAGATAAAGACACGGAGAGAAAGAGAGTGAGAAAATGAAGAATCGAAAAAGAGAGGGGGATCAAAATCTAGAGTCAGAGAAAAGGCACAAGTATAGAAGGAAATCTAGAGAGAGAGGAGGAAAAGAGAGCGGAACATAAAGAGAAAGAAAGATTTTTAGAAGTAAAGAAAGAGATCGAGTGCAGGAGGGAGAGTGAAGCGAACAGCATAAAGCGTTGGGGGAAAGAGGGAAAGACAGAGACAGTGCAGAGAGAATGCAACCACATATAGCTAGAAATCGAAACGGAGAGTGAGAGATAAATAGAGTGAGAGAGAGAGAGAGAGAGAGAGAGAGAGAGAGAGAGAGCGAGAGAGAGCAAGGAAATTAAATCAGAGAATGAGACTAATTGCATCTGGTGGAGCAAAAAGCTTTCTCCACTCTCTTTATTTTCTTCCTCAAACTCCCCCTCTCTCTCTCACCCCTCATTCCTTCTCTCCACCTCTTTGGATATGTTAATGAGATTCGCATAGATCACACAGAAGTCGTGATACCTTTCAAGTCTTAGGGCATGCCAAAGAAATAAACAACTCTGTTGTTGTTGTTGTTTTCGTTTTGTTGTTGTTGTTGTTTTGCTTCTTGTTTTTCATTCAGTAAAAAATGTGCAGCGAATCCAAGTTGGACGCAGACATCGTCGGATGTCCGTGCTCAAAGCATTTGTTTCTCTCTCTCTAGCTCTAAGCACAGGTTGCCACACACACACACAGACACACATACACAGACACATGCATATGGATAGACACACTCATGGTACAGTTAGTCTAGTCCAAGTTGGACTTGGGTTACGTAATTGGGCGACCAGCTAAGCAAACCAAATGCGGCAGCCACTCAGCGAATCGCTCAAGCGCTTCGCTATATATATTTTTAATGTTTACTTCTGCAGTTGCTTCTCCCTCTCCCTCTCTCTCTCCCTCACTCTCTTTCATTGGCTGCTTCTTCTGCATTGTTAGCATTTAATCTTCGCATATGCAAATATGCAAAAGTCGCAAGAAGAAGAAGAAGAAAAAAAAAACGTTTTCGGCTAGGTGTTGCAATCAGAGAGCTGCCACATGGCAAGTGGCAACATGCTGCACACACACACACGCACACATACACATGTATATATATGCCAGCTCATTGTGAACTAGTTCGCTCATAAAGCTATCTTAATTCCATAATTTATTAGCATAGGCAACACTTAAGATATGAATGTCCACTCGTAAATTTGTTGTGCGTGCAACAAATCGGAGCTCTATCTCAGCTGTAAAACTAGGTCTGTTCATATATTCATATAAATATAGACTTACATATGTATAACTAGTTCAAATGTTCAGCTCTTCTGCTTTAGCTCAGTTCTTCAAGAACATTTTCATGCAAAGATCCAATCATATGAATAAGACTTGAACTTACTTATAAATATCTTGTACAAATATATGTATATACAGTATATCATATTATATTCTTAAAGAGAAACTAAATAACACTTGTATAGAGAAATTTTCTATACGAATATATACAGAATGAAAACTTTTCAATATACTGTTATCATGCTCTGCATAAGAATATTTACAAAATGTTTTTATCTCGCCTAAACACTTTAATGACCTCTAGTAACTCGGGCCCTATAAGCACTAGACCTATCAAACTTGGTATGTGGCTTACGTATATCATGCACATTGAAAATAAATCGAAAATCATTAAAGGAATACGACGGTAATGCTGAAAAGGTTAAATATAATAAAAACAACTTTATTAATTTCTTTAAAAAATGCCGAATATGAAAACATTTTGCATCTACTTAGATGCATGCCAGCAGCTGCTCTTTAAGAGTCTAAGAAATGTTGGAAAAGTATTTTTAGATTGTCTCAGCTCATAGATATTCCAAGTAGCTTGGGAACTGTTGAAGCTGAAGTTATCATATTTGGTTTCTTGAATAGTTGATACAGTCAAAGGGAAAGTTAAGTCAAATGTTCTTAGAGCGTAAAGTTCGTACCATATAAGTTGTATGTTGCTCTTAGATATCTGCTATAAGTCTGAGTATTATATATAGGTCTATAGGTCTATATGACTATATGTCTATATGTCTATATGTCTATATGTCTATATGTCTATATGTCTATATGTCTATA